>JAJLVP010000334.1:0-36622 GCA_030570435.1 Pichia ethanolica
AATTCGATGAATTAATCGAAAAAATTGACAGAAGAACTGGTAAATCCGTTGAAGATCATCCAAAATCTGTTAAATCTGGTGATGCTGCTATCGTTAAGATGGTTCCAACTAAACCAATGTGTGTTGAAGCTTTCACTGACTACCCACCATTAGGTAGATTCGCTGTCAGAGATATGAGACAAACCGTTGCTGTTGGTGTTATCAAGTCTGTTGAAAAGGTTGACAAGGCTGGTAAAGTTACCAAATCTGCTGCTAAAGCTGCAAAGAAATAAGTAATTTGATTTATTAATTTTACTTGTGTTTTTATTACTACTATTTAATTCTTAATTTTTTTTTAAAAAAAAAATCTTATTTTATATAATTTTTTATAAAATTATTTTATTGTCAGTAACTTGTTGCTGCAATTCAAATTTTTCTTTCTTTTTTTAAAAAAAAATAAAATATTTAAAAAAAAATTGTAAATTATCCCAATTATACATTCCTTTTTACTGCTCTGTTATTTAATTCATTCCTAACCGTTGTATTTTGGTTATTTTTGTTAAAACCTCTATTTGGTCTTAAAGAGTTTCGAATATTATTCAATTCATTTGATTTGAATGAATTTCTAAAACTACTCTTTCTACTAATTTCCCCGAATGGGGCAGTTGGGACAACTGAATATTTTCTTTCTCTAAATGAAATACCAACTTGTTTAACAGTTTTAAGATTATCAGAATTTTTATGTAAATCTAATTCAATAAATGAATCTGATAATTCATCATATTGGAATAAATGCCATAAAACACCAAATGGTTTAGGTTGAAACATATAAACTGAATGTAATGGAATATCTAAATCACCAATTGAATCTTTTTGTAAGTTAAGGAAGTATGCCATTAAAATTCTACAAACTACTCTATGTGAAATTATCATTAAATGAGATTTACTCCTTTCAATTTCATTAATAACTGGTTTTAACCTTCCAATTACATCCAAATATGATTCACCTCCAATTCCTGGATATCTATAAGTTAATTTATTTTTAATTCTATTTTCAAATTCTTCAGGATATTTTTGAGCAATTTCTTCATAAGTCATACCATCAAATTTACCAGATCCTAATTCATTTAATAATCTTAATTGTTTAATATCATAATTATTAGAATCACTAAAAGCTTCAGCTGTTTGAATTGAACGTTTTAACATAGAACTAATAACTGTAACTTTATGATTTGCAGCAGTTGAGTCATTATAATTTCCATTGTTTGACTCCAGATTTTTTTTGAATTCTTCTTTTTTCTCTTTTACAAATTTTTCTAAAGCAATTGAATATTTCTTACCCCTTTCAGTTAAGTTAGAATCGCCACCAATTTTACCTTTTAAGTTATCTAATGATTCACCATGTCTTGAAACGAAAATTAATCTGTCATTTAAATTAAAATTTAAAAAATAATAAACAATTTGTGATGCAATATATCCATTTATATTACAAGATATAATTTTTCTGCCTACATCAATCATTTGAATGTATTGGAAATTAATATTTTTCTCTTCTTCATCTGAAATCGTCTCATAAACTTTTTCATAATTTGATAATCTATTTAAAAAATCTTTTTTAGCAATAACTGGATCCATATTTTTATAGTCGGGACCTCTTAATTTTAAAAGTACATTTTTTTCAATTATATTTTCATCGGAACATATACTCTCTAAGAATAAAGTTTTTAATTTACCATTACTTTTCTCTTTTATTCTCTCCAAAACCATTTTTCTTCTTTTAACTGTTGTGTTTGTTGCATCGAAAACTCCAACAGATCCATCACCTAATAACAAATAATCTAATAATGAATCTAATGTTTCTCTAGCCCATTCTTCACGTAATGCAATTGATTTTTTATTGTCAGGAGAGAAAAATGATGCATCTTGAGTTGTAGTATTTGATTCTTTATCCTTATCGGGTAAAGGATTTTTGCAAGGTCCAAATGTTTTACCAATATCTTTTGATTTTAATCTTCTTGTTGAACCAACATTAAAAATTTTAGAATTAATTTGTAGCCAATTTAAATATCTAACTAATTTACTACTTAAATAAGATTTACCTCTAGCTGGTAATCCAATCATTATAACAACTAATTTATCACCACAATCATTATTTGAATTTACATCATTATTATTTAAAGAAATTGTTTGACCAGGTATATTAAAAATTGAACTTGATTTAACTATATTTGAGTCTGAATTATTGTTAGAATTTGAGTTTGAAGTTGTTGTTATAACTGCAGTTTCCTGTGATTCAATTCTTTCCATTGGAGAAGGTATTAATCTATCAAACGTTTTTTTAAATTTTTCTGATGTTTTAGATGGTTCAAAAGTTTGATCAATTTTGTTATTTACAGAGTTAGAATCGATTTTAAGAGAGTTTAAGCTCAAAGTTTCGTTATTGCCATTATTATTATTATTATTATTATTATTATTATTATTATTTATTTCATTATTATCCATTCTGTTATTATCAGAAGTTAAATCTAAATCATCCATATCATCTATATTATCAAGATCAGCAGCAGAGAAAACTGGTGTGTCAGTTAAAGGACGTGATTGAAATATACTACTTGTGATACTTTCATTATCTAAATCTTTATCATTTAAATCATAATTATTATCATTAGTATCATTATTAGTATTAGTAGTAGTATCACTAAGATTAACCTTTTTAGTTGAATCAATTGATCTTGGTATGATTGGATAATTTAATGATTGATTAATATTATTGGTATTATTATTGAAGTTATTATTAAATGAAGTATTACCTGAAGCTAATGAATAATTATCTTCATCATCAGTAGTACAAATTGCTGACTCACTCAGATTTGACAAGGTAAAAGGATGGGGATTTGAAAAAGGATTTGTAAAGGGATTTGAGAACTTCATTGGAGAAGATGGTGATTTAATAGTTGAAGATGAATTATTATAATCATAGAATTGTGAATTGGTATTTTTAATTTTGTTATTTGTTGTTTTATTTGATAATGAGTTCATGCTTGAATTAGCGTTATTTGATCTTGGAGATACTGAATGTGCTCTATTTACTTGATCAAACATCATTATTTTCACTATTAATACTATCTGTTAACCCAAGATCTCTTTATATAATTGAAAACCTTTGATCAGAACAAGCAAATGAAAGGAAGAAAAGGAAGTGGAAGAAGAAGAACAATGTTAAATTGTAGAACATCAAGTGCAGATTATGATGAAACGAAAAGGGTCAATGGCCGCCCACATATTAAAATAAATTGAGATTAATTAATTAATCAGCTTAATTAATTTTTTTTCCACAATTGTTACTCCGCACAGTTAATCAGTACATAATAAAAAAAATGTCCTGTTTCCCTTTCAAATTGACAACGATAGGCTTGTCTTGTTTGTTTGTCAGTTGCAAATGTTAACATGGTCATTTCTCTAGATACTTTGTTCTATTACATTCAATCTGGTAAGTTTCAATAAGGGTATTAGGTGGTATGGCATACAGTAATATATTAATTTAATAAATAAATTGTTGTGGCTCTTATTATAAACAAAATTTCAATGGTAAAAGCATCGGTTTAATTTATTCATGTTCAATATCGTGTTTTCAAATATCCATTAAGTAACTATAAGACAAAATGTTTTGAAACTTTATAAAATGATTACTTAAAAATGCATATTACAATAACAGAAGAAACCTATAATATTATAACTCTTAAATAAGATTAATTTCAAGTTTGGCTGAGCCTCCAAATAAATAAAGGTAAACCTTTTCAAATATTTCTAATTGGTAACAATATATTAAAACTCACAAATTATTATTAAATTTGTAAACTGATAAAAACTGGTATAAAAAATATAAGCCGATATTAAAAAAAAAGAATAGAAAAAAAATACATATATGCAAACAAAGAAATAAAAGAACAAAAACTGTTTTATTTGCCATATCAGTTTCTTTAATTGGTCAAATAAATAGCCTATGTTCTGTATAATTAGCACAATAACATATTTGAAGTTCAATATGAAAAAAAAAATGAAAAAGAAACTATAATAAGTCATTTATAAAATTATTCTTTTGGATAACTATCTTCTACCATTCTATCAACTAATTCATCTAATGGTCCATAATCTTTCCTTGATAATAAATCGAATTCTTTACAAAATAAAACGAAATGTTTTAAACTTGTATTTAAATGAGTTTGTAATCCTAATTCATTAATTTCATCAAAATGATGACAATACATATGAGCATAAACTCTAAATAATCTTTTCATAATTGTTTTAACTAATACAGGAAATTGTTTTGGAAATGGTACACCCATTTTTGTTGGGAAAATTGTTTCATCATCTAAAAATCCTTGGATCCATTCCATTAATGCTTCAACATAACCAGGTGCACTCATTGAAATTGGTTGTTTACCATTTCTGTGCATTGGATCTTGCCATAAATATTCATATTCTTGTGTTGCAATCATACGAGGACATGTTATTGGTGAACAAAATTCTGTTATTGTACCATATAACATATTTATTTGATTATAAAAATCAACAATATAAACTGCTAACCATTCATTAACATCTTCACCTTTTGGTAATTTAACTGCTTTTGCAAGTGATGAACCTGATCCAAGTGTTTGTTCTGCATAATTTCTAATTTCACGATGATTTGTCACTTGTTGTTGTTGTTGTTGCTGTTGTTGCTTTTGTTGCTTTTGTTGCTGTTGTTGTGAATTTGATGGTTGAAACTGAGAAAATGGAGATACTGCTGTTGATACCGGAGACGATGGAGTTGAATCCGGATTTCTTCTAAATGCCCTGGTGGATCTTATAGTTGGTATAGCAGAACCGTTAAAATGTTGTTGTAAAAAAGATGCCATTTTTTTATTTAATGATAATTAATTCAAGATATTGATTATTTAAAACAGATAAAAAAGAAACCAGTAAGAGATAGATATCATTATTCATTAACAATATCAACTTCATTAACTTCGTTAACATAATCTTCACTCTTCTTCAATTAAATCCCCCCTAATAAATCAGAAAAACTCGCTTGTTTACATTTAACCAAAAAAAGCACTTTACCAAAAAAAACAAATTGATTACGTAATATAAATACTAAATTAAACTCCCATACACATGCACATGTCTTAAAGTTTTTTATATATTAATTATGTATATGTATCTTTTTACACTATGCATTAAAGTTTACTATTAATAAATAACTATATTTTTTTTTGATAACAGTTTAGTTGAAAATTTATTATTTTAATATATAAACAGATAATCTCACTATATTAAATAATACATTATAATGTCCCTTATAGAAGTCAACGCTTGTGACAAAATTGATGCTATTGTTCCTGATGAAGAGTTCATTTTATATAATGAAAAATTAAAACAAAAAAATCCAGAATGGTCATTTTCAATTGTACCTGGATTTTTTAAACAATCATTCCCAGAAACTGATGAATTTACTTATGATCCTTTGAATGATCATCTTGGTTTAGCAGATAATTTAACATGGCCATCATTAATTGCTAAATTGAAAGAATTAAATAAATCTGTTGATCCTTCCAAAGAAAGATATAAATTATTATTTAGTGCAAGACATGGTCAAGGTAATCATAATTTAGCAGTGCAAATATTTGGAATTGATGCATGGAATAATCATTATTCACATTTAGCAGGAACAGAAATTCCTGATGGTACTTATTTAAATTGGGCTCCAGATCCATTTTTAACTGAAAAGGGTGAAAATCAGGCAAAATTAATGAATAAAACTTTAAAAAATGAAATTATTAATTTTGATTGTCCAATTCCAACAAAATTATTTACTTCTCCATTTACAAGATCCTGTCAAACATTATATATCACAATGGATGGAATTTGTATGAATAATAAATTAAATAAAGATGATTCTAATAATTCATTATTGTCTAATAATAGACTAAATCCTTTAATTAAAGAAGATTTAAGAGAAACAATTGGCTCACATTTATGTGATAAGAGATCTGATAGATCAACAATTGAAAAAAGATTAGAAGGTTGGGATTTTGAATTTGAAGAAGATTTTCAACATGATGATATTTACTATAAAGACGATTGGAGAGAACCAATTCATGAACAAGCATTGAGGGCTAATTCTTTCTTACAAGATGTTTTCTCAAATGATGATTATATAAATGATGAAGTTGTTTATTGTACATCACATTCTGGTGAAATGAAAGCATTGATAGTTGCAACAGGACATAGACAATATGCAGTTCCAACAGCTGGTATGATACCAATGTTAATTAAAGCTGTAAAAAACTGAAGTTACAATATATCTATTTTAATTAACTGCTTTTTTCCCTCTTTTCTTTTTTTAAAAAATTATATATATATATATTTACATTAGATTTTGTAACATTAAATTTAATTATATGATTTTATATTATATTAAATTATATTATTAGTATAAACAAAAAGTCATAAAAATTCATAACAATGATTATAAAAGTTCTTCAACTTTAGCCAAATTCTCTTGAGCGAAATATCTAACATCATCATCTTCATCATCTGATAATCTTTCCAATGTTGGCTTAATTTCTTGTAAAACAATATCTTTATAATTTGTAATTAAAGATTTTGAAACATTAAATAATGATTTTGCAACATTAAATCTAATATTTGGAACTTTATCATCAGCTAATTCATTAATAAATGGATAAAGATATTCTTTAACAGTTTCACTATTAACAACTGAAATTAATTTATCAAATGTAAATAAGCATGTTATTCTACAAATAAAATTATCAAAATCTTTTGTATTTTTCTTTTCTAAAATTTTATTAATTATTTCATTTTTACTCCAATCTTCACCGAAAAATTTAGTTAATTTTTGTAAATTTAAAACAGCTGCTTCTCTAATTGAATAAACAGGATCCCATAACCATTCCATACATAATTGACCTAAAGTTTCATCAAAGAAAGAAATACCTAATTGTTCAGCTAATAAAGGAATTTGTTCAATAATTGCTAATCTAACTCTCCATAATTTATCATGAGCTAATGCAGTAATTGCAGGCATTAAAGATTCTGATAATAATTGAATTCCAATAACTTCATTAACAATTTGTAAATTTGAAATTATATTTAATCTAACATCACTAAATTCATCTTTTAACATTTCAACGAATATTGGTAATAAATATTCAATTGTTGCATCTTTACCTAAAATTGGTGCTAAACCAGTAATTTCACTTGCTAATGCACTTCTAACATTTTCAGATTCATCTAAACTTAATTGATTAACAACAGGGACAATTTCTTGTAAAACTATTGTATTATCAGCTTCATTAACTAATTTTGCAAAACCTGGTAATTGTTTTGAAATTGCTTTTCTAACTTCAGCTTCATTATCTTTCATTAAAGAAATAATATTTGGAACTAATTTAAGTGTATATTTTTTATCATTAAAATTATTTGTTAAACTGTCAAATCTATCAGCAACCATATATCTAACTCTCCAACTTGGATCATTAATTAAAGTAATTAAACTTGTAAATAAATCATCAATTTGTGAAGTTTCATTAATTTGTTTTAAAAATTTTAAAATTGAAATTAAAACATCAACACTTAAAAATTTAACAGAATCTTGATTATCATTAACTAATGATTCATACATATTTGTAATTAAATTCCAATTTAATTCATCTAATTTATCAGGTGTATTAAATTTATTACATAAAATATCAATTAATTCAGGTAATTCTTTACCAGCTGCTTTTCGAACCATTGGTGAATCATCATGAATTAATTCTAAATATAATTTCATTAAATCTAATCTTTCTTGTTTTGAAACTTTAATTATAATACTTTTAAATAAACCTGTTGCAGCTATATGTAATGAAAACCATCTCTCTTTTGCTAATCTATTAATTAATGGTATAAAATCATTAGTTATTTGATCATTTGATAAAGATTTACTTATTTTATTAAGTGAATCAACTGCTTTCTCTCTAACAATTGGTTCTTCACAAGCTGAAACTTTTTCTAAAACTGGTATTAAAATAGTTGCAAATTGTGAACCACCAACAAATGGTACAAATTTACCTAATTCTTCAGCTGCAATTGCAATAACTTCATCTTCATCTTCAGGGATAACATCTTCAAGGAAAGGAATTAATTCATTACGAGTTCTTTCAGGTCCTAAAGCAATTGCAATTGTATCTAATCTTTTCATTGCTTGAACACGACTTGCAACATCATCATGTCGAAGTTCATCCATTAATAAAGCAATTGGATATAATTCTTCTACTTGAGCTTGTGACATTTTTTGATCTTTATCTGACTGATTTATTTGTGTATTAATTGTATTACTATTATTGTTATTATTATTATTTTTATTGTTATTATTAATATTATTATCTGGTTCAACAGTGGTTTTAATATTGTTATCAGACATGTAAATACTACTATATAGTTTGCTTAAAAGAAATATATATTAGATAGATAATAAAGGGGATAAAATAGTATTAATGATAATGATAAATATATCTTGTTAATTAAAAGTAACCTCAAACTTCCACAGTGTTAATTTGTTACATTTTACATTAATTTATTATTTATTTTATTTGTTTATCATTCTTTAATAAAAATCAATTAAATATCAAAGTGTACGGATGATTAATATTTTTATAAAATTTCTTTTTTGTTGTCTGCGTCGATCGACTGGAAGTTGTGAGTCGTGTGTGCTTCGGACGATCGACTCAACTTATATATATTATATATTATATATTAGATAAATGATACTTTAAATGCAAGTTTTGCTGTTTGAACAAGTTTTTCATATAATTCCTTAAATTTTTGCTTAATCTTAATATTTCCATTATTGAATTTAGATAATGATATAATTGACATCATAAACATTGAAATTGATATCATTAATAAAACAATCATTTTAAACATTGGAATTTTATTACAATATTTCAAATATAATTTCTCTTTTAACAGAACCAGCTGTTTTGAAATATATGTTATTGGAATAATTGAATCATTTACTTTGTTCTCCTCTTTTTTAGAATTCTTATCTGTTAATTTTGGTGACTTTCTATTTGACTTTCTGCTTCTTTTAACTTTTTTCGTTTTATATCTATTATTATTATTATTATTATTATCATTATTATTATTACTTTTATTAGTTATTTCTTCGGCTATATGTGTTGAAATTGTACCATCAGTTTCATTAGATATTGTTTTAAATAAAGATTTACTATCATTAGTATTATTATTATTTTTCTCTGCAGTAATAGTGTCACTAGATGTATAACCTGTTTCTTCGTAGTCATACTCATCATATGAATCATAAATAGCATCATCATCATCACTAGTATTATTATTATTATTACTATTACTATCATCTTCTTCTTCATTTTCTAAATTTTTAGATGTTAGTAATTCATTATATTCGTTTATCCAATTAATCCATTCATTAACACTTGAATTACTAATTACGAATAATCTTTCAATGAAATTTCTTGTTTTTTCAATTCCAAAATTTTTTAATATAACTTTAGATAAATAAATTTCAATTATTTTTTTATTATTAATATCATTTAACATTTCATTATTAATTGGACCCGGATATAATCCATTAATTGATAAATAAGACTCAATTTGATTTTGTAAATTTTGTAAATTTAAATTATTTTTAGATTCTACTGAAAAGCAAATTAAAAATAATTCATTAAAATTTGTTAATTTTAAATTATCAATTAAATTAAATAATCCATTATTATTAAAATCGTTTAAAATTAAATCTGAATATGATAAATAATCAGGAAAATTAATTGATTGATTTGAAATTGATAATTTTAATAATTTAATATTAGTTATTTCATTTAATAATAATGAAATTAATGAATAATAAATTTTAATTATTTTAATTTTTAATTCTGTATTAATTAAAAATGGTGATAATTTTAATTCATCAATCAATGGATTAATAAGTTTTAATGATTTATTAAAATCTCGTTGTAAGAAATATTTTACAGCTAAATTATATTGAGTTAATATTCTTGCTGTTGAATCAATAATTATTGGGGTATTTGATAATCCTTTATTATAAGAAAGCATTACTATATGATTGTATATTTATAACCTATAAAACAAGGTAAGAAAGAATCAAGTAGTAGATAATTTATATGATTAAGTTGTTATCGAAAAAAAAAGTGTTTACCTCTAATCTTTTTCAACCATCAGATAAATTCAAATTTACATGTTGATTTGAATTAATTTTAATTATTATAGTGTGGTGCGACAAAAACCATGTCATGTCCAGAAGGCAAATATTAAAAAAGGAAAATTAACGAGGAAATTGATTATTTCACGATTTAACTACAATTCAAACATTAACTAAATGATTCCGATTACAATATACATTCTATTTCCCTTAATTGTCTATTTAAATAATATAATATAATAGAATAGAATAAGTCAATTGAAATGTCAAGAAGATACGATAGTAGAACTACCATTTTCTCACCAGAGGGTAGACTTTATCAAGTTGAATATGCATTAGAAGCAATTAATCATGCTGGTACAGCAATTGGTATAATGGCAAAAGATGGTATTGCATTAGTAGCAGAAAGGAAAGTTACAAGTAAATTATTAGAACAAGATTCAAGTGCAGAGAAAATGTATATATTAAATGAAAATACATTATGTGGTGTTGCAGGTATGACAGCTGATGCAGGTATTTTAATTAATTATATTAGAGAATCATCACAAGAATATCTTAAGATTTATAATAAAGAACCACCATTAGAACATATAGTTAAACAAGTTTGTAATTTAAAGCAAGGTTATACACAATATGGTGGTTTAAGACCTTTTGGTGTTTCATTTTTATTTGCTGGTTATGATGATAGATTTGGATTTCAACTTTATACAAGTAATCCATCTGGTAATTATTCAGGTTGGAAAGCAACAAGTATTGGTGCAAATAATTCAAGTGCTCAAACTATACTTAAACAAGAATATAAAGATGATTTAACATTAGATGAAGCAAAAAAATTAGCTTTAAAAGTTTTAAGTAAAACAACTGATAGTACAAAATTAACAAGTGAAAAAGTCGAATTTTCAACTGTTTCACTTGCAGGAAATGGTCATGTCCAATTAAAGATATGGAAACCGGAAGAAATTGATAAATTACTTGAAGAAAGTGGTGTCCTTGATGAAACTGAAGAAGATAAATAAGTAAATAAATAAATAAATAGTGGATAGATAGAAGTCTGTGTAATCTAAAATAATTTAATTTAGTTATAACTTATAAAATAAAGCGTCGATCGACCCTTCACTTTTAGCTATTTTGCTATATAAAAAGGTAAACAATTTTGTTGTTCCCTTTTTTTTAAGTTCTCCTATTCCGCTAAATAGCAAATTATCGACTGAATTGTATTAGGCTCATTTTGCTGATATTGTATTGTTTAGTTAACAATTGTATGATAATAACTATAGGTTTTTTTTTGCCTTTTAAACAACGTATATTCATATTTACAAATAAGAATCCAATCAGTAGTAATATATTCTCAATGTCTGATCTTAATAGAAGGTTCTCTAGAGGTCAATGGAATAAAAATAATGGAGTCAGTGGGAATTTACCAGATTTACCAATACAAAATGGATTTATCAATAATGATTATAGAAATGGTAATGTTAACCAATTGAATATTCCAAATACAAATTATCAATATAATGGAACTTCAAGTTCTTTAAATGTTAATGATTATAATAATTTAGCAACAGGTGCAGAATCAATTCATTCAAATGCAACAAATGCAACTAGTGCAACAACTAGACGAAGATTTTCAATTAAATTATCACAACCACCAGCAGATCTTTATAATTCAATTAATGCACCATCATTACCTTATAATGCAAAATCTCAAATTTTAAATTCTTCTTATACTAATATATCTGAAGCAGCAATAGATGATGGTTATAATAATAATTTACCTCCAATTCAACAAAATATAAATATGGAAAATAATAATTTTATGTATAATAATAAAAATTATAATGATAGTAATAATAGTGATAATAATAACATAAATAATAATAATAATAATCAAATTAGATCAGCTCAAGATCTTTTACATGAATTGACAGTTGAAAATTTTGATGCAACAAAATTTGTTCAAATGAAATTAGGTGATGCAAATGCTGCTAGAATTGATGATTTCTCAAAATATATTGAAACTTTAAATATTGCAAATGATGATGCTGTTAAATATTCTTTATCAGAATCAACAAATCAAGTTTTAGCAGTTAGTGATGCCTTTAAACAAACTCATGAAGTTTTACTTTCATTAAAACCTAAAATTAATGATTTAACTGATTTATTATCACAACAATTAGAAGAAGCTCATGATTATAAAGATAAATTATCAAATAATAATAATAATGATAATTCAAATTCTAAATTAAATCGTCAATCAGTTGTGATTTTACAAAATAAATGGTCAAATGCAATGAAAAAATTATATTCAAATATTGACAGAGCTCATGATTTGTTACCACCTTTACAATCAAGACATATTATAATTGAATCACGTCGTTGGGGTGAATTAAATTCAATAACTTGTAATCCTGTACGCCCTGTTCATATTGTTGTATTAAATGACTCAATTTTAATTGCTTCTCGTGTTAGAAATCCAAGTAAATATTTACCTGATAATAATTTAGATAATAATTCATCAAAAAAATCTAAAAATACAAGAAATATTGCAACTCATGTTTGGATGGTTGATTCAATTACTGTTCAAAAATGTTCAGAGATTAAAGAATTTAATGATATACTATCTCATAATAATTTGAGTTTTTCCAAAAATAGAAATCATTCAAATTCAACAGATGCAGAATCAGCAGCTGATTCAACTTTATGTATTAGAACAATAGATTCAAATCAAACATTTTTATTTCAAACAGATTTAACAACAGAATTTATTAAAGTATATAATGCAATTCAACAAGCAAAGGCAGAATCATCATCAATGAAAAGAAAAAGTATGGTTGATTCATTTGCAAAAATGAATTTAAAACCACATTCAAGACATGTAAGTCTTAACAATGGTATTAATATAATTTCAGATTCAAATCAAAATGCATCAACTCAACTTGAAAAACAAATTGAACCTGAATTTGAGTCATCAGTATCTACAATCGATGATTTATTAACATCTGCTTCTTTAGAATTAGGTTTAAAAAGATTTGATGAATGTATTGGTTATTTATCTAGATTAGATGAAGAAATACGACAGTTAGCACAAATGGCAATAGCACTCGGAGTCCCAAATTCTTTGATAAATTCAAAATCTTTAACTTCAAATAAGAGAAATGGTTTACACTTTAGTGTTTTTACACAAAATGTTCACTTAACTTATAATTTAAAATTATCAAATTTGAAAAAAATTACAGAACATTTAGTACATCAATTATTAGAAGAAATATCATCAACAAATGCAAGTTTCCAATCATTAAAAGAATGTGTTGATATATTCAAAATTTTGAGAAGAGAAAAGGAAGCAGCAGAAGTTTATTTAGAATCAAGAAGTAGAGAATTATCCGATTGTGTCGGTTTAGTTAGAGTTGGTGGTTGTGGTAATAATAATGGATCTTTTGAATTATCTAATTCGATCAATCCAAAATCAAAAGGATTTAATGATAAATCAATGAGTAGATCTAATAGTTCTAAATCATTAACTGGTAGTTTACATAGCAGATCACCTAGTTTAAGTAGTAGACCATCTAGTGTCAATGTTACACCAGATCCGGATGAGAGTATTGATAAGGATAATTCAAATAAAAATATAGATTCAGTTAATGGCGTTACAGGTGAATTAGTAACTGCATATGTACGTGAATTATCATTAGTTTATATGGGATTTTTATCAAGAATATGGCAAGAATGGAATGATTTATTTATAGATAAAAAAGTTAGTGATAAAAAACTCCAATCTAATGTTTCAAATGTCAGAATGATTGAATGGATAAATGAAAATA
Source organism: Pichia ethanolica (assembly GCA_030570435.1). NCBI lineage: Eukaryota > Fungi > Ascomycota > Pichiomycetes > Pichiales > Pichiaceae > Pichia > Pichia ethanolica. The sequence continues at coordinate 14,047 of JAJLVP010000334.1, forward strand.
TAGCTGAACTAGTACATTCTGTTCAATTAGCATTACTTGATTATGACAGAAATGGTGCAGTTTTTAAATCTAGTGTTCAAGTAATGAAGAGTGTATTTGAAGAATTGAAAGATAGAGAACTCAATGTTGATTATTTATTAGAAATATGATTATATAACAATAAAATTAAATAAAAACATATATATATATTAGATTCGGACGTTTGTAAGTTAAACAGTAAATGATTACCACTAATCATTTAGGAGAAGATGAAATATCATCAAAAATATCAATATTTAATGACTTAATTTTTTGCATATTATCCCTAATTGTATTCAAATTATCAGTAATTGAATCAGGATATACATCTGAATCACTAGGTTTAAGTAAATCCCCCAAAACGTTGTTTATTTTAATCAGCTCATAGTAATTATTGTAAATTGTTGATTTAATTTCACTCTTCGCAGAATTCAACTTGTCTAAAACCTTGTTTTCAACTTGCAATATATCAGTATAAGATTCTGTGGAAATGAATTCATCCATGTCCTTAATCGAGGAGGGATCTATCCCGCCAATTGAATAAGATGATGAGTTCTTATGAATCATAGAAACACGTGTAGCATCTGGATTGTCTTCAGTGTTTTCAGCATCTGGTATTTCTCCAGCATTGTTATTTTCTGTGTTACTGCTGTCCTTCAAGTTGTAAAAACTCTTCAGAGCCTCTCTTTGTTCTTTGATTATCTCTAATGGGGATTTCTTAGTTCCTTGATCGTTTTCATTTGCCTTAGAATCCATTGCTATCAAATCGTATGTTTCAATATAATTCATAACAAAAGGAAAAATATATATATGTATATATGTATATAATTTATTCAATAAATAGTTAGATTAGTATCTTTATAATACATTAAAAAATAAATCGCACACATTTTATAATTTTCTTTTCCAAATTGTTCAATCATGTTTTTTGCTCTTTACAATTTAACATGTTTTTTTTTCTTTTGGTTTTCATTTATTATTTTTCTCTTTTAATATACCTCAATTTTAATATACCTCAAGTATTACAAGCAAATCAAAAATAAAGAACAATGGACTTTGGACCAACATGGACAAAGATTGAAATACCTCCTTTCAATGAATGGAGAGTAGAAACATCCAAAAATTCTACTATGTCATTAAAATTAGAATCAGGTACCGCCGAAATATTTGGTACTGAATTATCAAAAAATCTTACTTATGTGTTCAAAGATTCACTGAAATTTGCTATATCAACATATCATGGTTGTACAGTTTCGTATTCAGCATCAACAGCTTTAGATTCAGAATACATTTCAGAAGAAACAATGTTAAAACAATTACTAAATATTCATTTAGCTATTGAAAATTTATCAATACAAGGTAACCAAACCCGTTTATTAATAGTAGGGCCTAAAGATAGTGGTAAATCAACAAGTGCTAGAACTTTAGCTTCTTATTCTTTAAAAACATCTGATAAATTGCCGATGTTAGTTAATCTAGATCCTTCCTTACCACATTTTGCCATCACTACTCAGTTAACAGCTGCAAAATTGTATGATCTTTTAGATGTTGAAACATCAACTATTGGAGAAACTGCAACTACAGGTCCAGGTACTAATATTTACAAACCTCAAATTCCGCTTGTGAAAAATTTTGGACTTGAAAATTATAATGAGAATTTAGAACTTTATAAATGTTTAATATCAGAACTTTCCTTCGAAGTTAACCAAAAAATTAATGCTTCACCAACCGATACTGGTTCTATTATTATTGATACACCCGCTTTCAACATTTCTGACTGGAAATTAATTCAACATATAGTAGACTCATTTCAAATAAATACCATTTTAGTGGTTGGTAATGAGCGTTTACTTGTTGACTTGCGTAAAAAACTAAAAACTGATTCTAATAATGATAATGTGTCAACTTCTTTAAATATGATTAAACTTGCACGTTCAAGTGGTTGCGTTGAAAAAGAACCAAAATTCGAACGTCAATTACAACAAAGATCAATTAAGCAATATTTTTATGGTGTTGAGCGTGCACAACTTAATCCATATACCTTTCATGCTTCAGTAAAAGATTTTATTCTCCTACGACCACAAGAACAAGAAAACGATGTTGCATTTTTGGACTTTATGAATGGTGATGCAGACGATGATGATGATAATAATAAGAGCTATATGAATGGTAGTGAAGAAGATAATGATGATGATTACGATCCTATGTCTCAAACAACATCAAAAAAGGTTGTTAAAAAGAAACACAATTGGAAGTATCAAAATATGTTTACTATATTAAATGATCCTAAGGAAACAGATTTAACATATGCTGTTCTTGCAATAATTGACAGTAAAGATATAGATTTGGTAAAGATGATGTCAAATAAAATGGATTCTAAAGAAAAGTTGATACAATTAAGTAAGAATATTACATCCAAGAACGTTTTGGGATTCTCTTACGTCTCTGGTTTTGATGAAAAAACTGGTAAATTAAAACTATTGATACCTTCTCCGGTAACTACTATGCCTGGTAGTATTATGATTGTAACTCAAATGAGGTATCAAGAATAAACAAAAATATTTTTTTTAATTATATAATGATGTAAAATTATTTGTAAGAAAACTAAATAAAAATATATGTATTTAATTTACAGTTTATATTATTTATTCCTCGGCGTAATTAATTCTCCTACCACGTCTGGTCCTTCTTGAGTTAGAAATTGTTTCAGGTACAGTTTTGGTTTGTTTATATTTCCCTGGAGACTGATAATCTGCATTATCATTATCTTGTATTTTCCTCCTCTTTCGAGGTTTATCTGACTCAGATGTTTTCTTTTGTTGGACATTTAATTCTTGTAATACAGTATTGCCATCTCTCTTTTTCAATTTCTTTGTAGCATGCAAGCCGTTTTCAGCTCTCCACTTAGTTCGTATTATTTCAGCTACTAAATCAGTGTAATCATCTGGAATATAAGCAGTTTTTATTACTCTATTAGCAGTATCGTTATCAAGCTTACTGAAGAGATCAGCTGGTAGTGTTAATTTTCCGTTCCAGACTGAAATATTCCAATTTCTTATCTTACCGATATGATTAATAACAGTTTGTGATAGCTCTGATATAAAATACAAAGAGTCGTTGTATTCGTCATCAATTTCTTTCAAACTAACTCCCTCAAATTGTTTAATCCTTTGACTTAAATAATATAGAAAGGAAGAATTTTCTGACGTTAATATTAATGTTAATGAAAAAACTATATAAGTTAATGCAAAATCGGACATTTCCTTGAATTTTATTGATTTTTGATTTGTAACTTCTTTATCAGCCCTCTCCTCGGTTAAAGATTTGTAAGTAAGATAAATATCTTTAAACTCTGGATGAATAGCTAACATGTAAAGTAATCTAATATATGATTTTTCAAAATCCATAGTATTTTTATTGCTATGGTTTTGTTTAGCAAAAGAGGCTGTTATCCATGTAATGGTTTCAGATTTTAAAGTTAGATCAGGTTCATGTGCTGAAAAGAATATAAGTGATAAAAATCTTTTGGAAATTCTATTTTGAGTTAATCTTTTCTTTAACTTGGTTAAAAATTTTGATCTGACCTGAAGTTCCACATCTTGAATTAATAAAATAAGTCGGTTAATTCTACGTTGATCAATAAATGGATCATATACTGATATTTGTGAGATTTTAAGTAATTGAATTCCAGCATATAATCTTAATCTTGAACAAAAGTTTGAAGGGGTGTCTTCAGTAGGGACTATTTCCCCTCCCCTGTTAATAAAAGAAGATAACATACTTAAAATTGGCTTTGATAAAGTTTCAATATCTTCTACTGGGTCATCCTTTGCACTTATTAACCAATTGGTCAATAATTTCATAGCTAATATTTTAGATAAGCATTCTTTGTTTTCAGAGTTATAATACAAGTCATTATCAGTAATCCAGTTAATTTTGGCTTCATCATCCTCTTCAGTTGTAACACTTTTTTCTTTCTCAGCTTGATTATTTATATTATGATTTTTAAGGAGAACTTCACCGGCTAAAAATTTGCTAAGCTCTTCCTTGATATGATCCACAGATAATAAATCATAAATAAATAGCATTGAGAGGGACGATAAATGGGTATTGAATTTGGATGAATGAATATCTAGTGGCCATATTTTATTAACTATTCCAGTAAATAAACTGCCTTTGAGTGGACCTGTTATATAACTGATAACTTTAATTGCATACTTAGCTTCTAAGATTGTACCTTTAATTGATAAATCGTACAATGTGTCATAAAATGTTTTACTCAATTGAATTGAATTGTTCTTTTCTAGGTAGTTATATATAGTATTAAGATCTCTCCAGCAGTCATTTGAGATTCTGGATTGGTTTAAATCTAGTTTACCTACATGTACAATTATTGAATCGCTTAGTTCTTTAATATGGGATTCTAACACACTTGGACATATTTCAGAAATATCATTTAAGGTTAATCTTGCAGCTTCATGTAAATCAGATAAAGTATCATTATTGACGATAACTAGTTCTGGAATATTACTTATATTGCAAAAAATATTTGAGCATCTTAGCAGCAAAAGTTTGATTACATTATACATTCCAGTTGAATTTAATCCATTTCTATTAGAATTCAAATTTTTTGGATCATTAACTCTATTAAATAGTTCTTTCATACTGCTCACAACAGTGTCATAATCTGAGTTTTGAGTAGCACATAATTTTAATAGACGAAAAAATCTTTTATTATTTAATTCCAAAAAATAATGCATATATAGATCAAAATTATATGATGGGGGAAAACTTTTTGATATCCATTTAATAGCATGGTTTATCTGTTCTTGTTTATCAATTGAATCTAATTCACTCTCTATTAAGGATAATAATTGTGATATAACTTTAGATAATTGGGTTTGACGTTTGATTATTGCTAAGAAAGCAGTTTGAGCCTTCTTAGATAATAAAGAAATTAGTGATAATAAGTTATTAACACGAATTTTATTGTTTGATTCGAAAGGGATGATTTTTTCAAATAAAGCCAAATCAAGTTCAGAATTAACAATATTATCATTAATATAGATAAGATCTAAAATATTACTTGGAATCTTATCAGTGAAATCATTTGTACTTGTCTTTTTAGAAACATTTGCATAATTATATAAAGTTGCTAAAAATTGAATAATTTCATTTCTAATTGAAATATTTTTTTCACGTAATAATTTTAATAAAGTATCCATTAAAGTTTTATTTAAAATATTTTTTAAAAAGGTGGATGGTTTAAGTTTTGTTAATTCAACTATTGTATTCAATCTTACTCTTTCATTTGAATCTATCATTGTTTTTAATATACCATTAACAATATCATTAGTAATATCATTTCTGGATTCTAATATTGGAGCTAAATGATTAAGCCAAGTTATACGAATATCAATTGAAATGTCTAAAGATTTTTTAAGCCAATTCATATAAATTCCCAAATATGTTGTTGGAAAATGTATCCTAGAAGGCTGAATTGCCAATATTTTACTTGTTGTATCAGTTGCCAAAATTCTAATTCTTACATCATCTGCTTCTAGTTCATTATCTAATAATCCTAAAACTGATGTTAAAATTTCAGGTACAAATCTCCATAATTCAATTGCTAAATTGTGAATTTTTTTCATTTGAACTAAGTCAATTTTAGATAATTTATTAGAAGAATAAATATTTTCATTATCATTATCAGAATCGTCATCGGAATTTTCATTAGTTGAATCATCAAAATCACTATTTAAATCAAGTTCTTCATTTTTATTAGTAGCTTCTAAAATCATTTCAGAAAAGAAAAAAGTTACAAATCTTGAAATTTTGTCAGAATTAATTTCACATAAAGCTAAACTAATTTCAAAACCTGGTACTTTAATATTTGATTGATTTTTCAAATTTTTTGAATTTGCCAAGAATTTATTAAAAATTAATTTTAAAGTATTCATGTCTAATTGGTTAACTTCACTTATAATTTCACTAAGTATATCGATAAGTAATTGTTGTAATGAATCAATATCAAATGATTTATTTGAAGATAATGAATAAAAGATTTCAAAAATTTGAGGAATTAATTTATCTTTTGTTGATAAATCTGTAACTAAAGCAATCAATTTAACTTCTGTAATTATTTCTAATAATTTAACATAATTTTCATAATAAGGTGATTCAGTATCTGATAAATTATTAAATTGTTGAATAAACAATTTAAAAATATTAGTTAAATCTGAATTATTATAAGGTGCATCAGGAGCATATAACCTTAAAATATTAGCTAGGCAACAAGAAACATAAATTTGAACTCCTTTATTTGAATGTTTTATAAGTTTTTTATTTATTAAATCATCTTTTATAGTTTCTAAAGAGATTAAATCAACTTTATCTTGATCTAATGATGAAAGCTCATCGTTTAACGCGTTCAAACGATTCAACAATTCCTTTGTTGTGATAGGTTTTGAAATTGTTGAAAGGATATCCTTTTTGAATTTCAATCTTTCGCCACTAACCATACTCCTCTGAGATATAATAGTTATCACCACAGAATGAATAGATAAAATAACGAATAAATAGAAACAGAGCCGTAATTTGCAAAATACAACAAAAATTACCCATTTTTGAAAACTGAAAGATCAACAACAAAAAAAAGTTCTACGCGTTGCGCTTATGTAATCAGGCTGAAGGTGATTTTTGGAAGATCATCATGTTTTTTTTAGATTAAATTATACAAATAAATAATTATCAATCATATTTATTAATGGAGTCTATTATTTATTAATTTATCTTTGCTTATAATTTTCTTTTCTATACACATTTATACAGACGTCACACTCAAAATGTTTTTATCTTCTTTGAAATCTAGATATTCTAGCTTGTCCAATAACTTTTCATCATCTTCTAACTCTCCATCTTCATATAATGTTACATTCAAATTAACGGGACAAATCATCCTCTTACAAATACTCTACTATTTAACAGCAATAATATCTTTTTATATAACGGCAATGCTGTTAGGGTGGAAATTCGAGTTAAATTGGATATTCTCATGGTCAATTATAACAATTGAAAATAGTGTAGGTTTAACATTAATGTTTTTATGGTTACTAAATGTTTTATTTTCAGTAATTTTAATTACTTTTATTATTGGTAGATCTAAATTAGTATGGGATTTTGCATTAACAATTCATTTTATTAATTTTATTATAATATTATTTGTCTCTGGCTTCCCAAAAAATATTTACTGGTGGTTATTACAATTTATTAGTGTGATATTAATGATGATATTAGGTACATATACAACTAGATGGGCTGAATTAAGGGATACATTTTTTGACCAGTCATTAGATATCGAATTGGGTGATGTAAACAAATAAATAAGATAATAAAATAATTAAGGAATAAAATAATAAAGAAATGAAAATTTTATATATCTATATATATAGGCGTTTTATAAATAAAATTATGATTTCAAAAATTCTAACAACTTATCCTTCCCTTTCTGTTGAATTAACTTTTTAATAAGTAAAAATTCTTTGATTTCATCATCAGTAAAAGATTTATCCATTACTTTTAATTCATCATTAGATATTTTTAGTAAATTTTGTAAATTTAATAATTTAAATTCATTATCAAATAATGATTTTTTGCTTAATTGGCTCAAACTTAACACATAATCTTTTAAATTTGGTTTAAGATTCATTAAAGTTTGAAAATTTTTGTCATTTTCATTGATTTTTTTAATCTTTGTTGAATTTATAAAATTTAATATTATATCTTCTTCATTAACTTGAAATGTTAGATTACTATATTTTAAATTTAAATTGTTTTCATTATGTAATAATTTAATCTCCTTTTTTAAATATTTTAATTTATCTTCAATATTAATAATTTGAATATTTGAATTGATTGGTAACTTACCGGATTTTTCAAAATTTTTAATATTTGAAATTGGTATTACTTTTTGATTTTTAAATTTTCTAATTTCTGTCGATAAATTATCAACATGGTTTGGACATTTCCATTTAGAACCTAATTTTTTAACACTTGGTAAAGGTGGATCTAAACAATCAAGATGCCAAGATAATGAACAATAATCACAATTTATAATTTCCTTATTTATACCACTTTCCCCGCAATAATAACAAAAATATGCATTATTATTCTTATCATAAATACCATTTAAAGGATCATCATATTCTTTAATTAATTGTTTATAAGATTTTGTTGGTTTAAAAGATTCATCATTATAATCACCTAATTTATCAGTTGAAATACCTTGAAATGATTCAATTATTTCTTTTGGTAACTGAAATGAAATTGGATCTTGAAATATTATATTATCAAATAATTTTGAGAAAATACCAACATTTAACATTAGATTATTTGGTTTTTCTTCAATAGTTTTCTTTTTAATACATTCTTTACAGTACCAATAATCTGGTAAATTATTAGAATCTATTGGTGGGTTAATACATTGAAAATGATATGATTTTGGACATGATTCACAACATAAAAACATTCCCGTCATTCCACAACATGAACAATAATCATTATTTAAAGCAGTTGAATCAGTATCAGGCGTTGCAGGAGCCGAAATTGAATTTTTGTTCGAATTAGAATTTGAACTTGGATTGGATTGTAAATCCTGATTAAAAATTTGATCTAATTTTAATTCTTTCGGCACTGATAAAAAAGATTTTAATTTCAAGTTTTTAATTGATTGTTGTCTTATTTTATTAGATTGACTTTTCTTTGATATTTTGTTATCATTAGTAATAATATCCGTATTGTTTATTCGTTTCAAACTAGATCGAATATTACTAAAATTAGTTGATTTTTCAATCTCAGTTGAAGATTTAAGAGATTTTTTATATTCATTTAGTTCATTTATAGATAAATCTTCTGATTTCGTAGCACCTCTTTTGAAAGTTCCAAGTTCTTTCTTAATTTTAACAGTTGGTGGATCCTCTAATCTTTGACCAGTTACTATATTTGAATTGGATAATACAGGTTCAACAAATCCTACTTCTACCAAATCATCATCATCGTCCTTACCTAACAATTGTTTGGATCTAAGCCTACTTGTTCTATCCATCGTTATATTATAAAAAGGAATGATAAGAGAAAATAATTCTTGTCTATTATTTTCTCCCCAATATATATTGTATAGAATGTAAATATTAATTATAATTAAACGTGTGAGGTTGTAGAGGTTGTTGAGGTTGATTTTAACATGTTTTTTGAATTCTCAGCGTCGAAAAATAATTTTATATCTTTAACATATATTTTTCAGTTACTTATTATACATTCTTAGTTATACAATTTCTTTATAATTTACCATGAAAAATGCTTTAAGAATCCAATTAAAAGTATTTTAGACCTTCTAATAAATATGGAACCTTTAGTGGAAAATAAAATAAAATAACATGCAAAGTATACACGCATAATGCTTTAAAGAAAGAATTGTTTGAAGATGTGTTTACAAGTAATGACAAAAATAATCATATCAAATTACAGAAAAAAAATCTTATAATTTCAATGGATCTAGTATCTTTAAGTATTTAACCATGAGTTATTTGATGATAAATGAGATTTTCAGAAGATTATACTATTGGTGGAGATACAAATTATTGCCGGTTTTATCAAACGGCCTGATAGCCAACGACCAAAATGAGTTCGTTTAAATTTTTTTAAAGGGAAGATCGAAAAACACGTACAAGCTAATAGGATAACCAAGTTGATAAGATAGCATATCTGTGGCGCTATTGGTGACTGGAGATGACGATGACGAAGAACCTAAGTATTTACCTAAAGAGCATTTGACGCATATCTTTTACAAATTGGCAAATTGGAAATATAATAGTGGCTACACAAAATACCACATAAATTGTTAAGATCAATATATTGTCATTAAAAGTAGAGTGAAAACAGATTAGATGAAAATCATTCAACAAGTTGAAAAGAGATTTTTTATGATAGTTAACCCTCAATTAGAACAGGTTTTCATTTCAAATGTGAATATAAAGAACTGTATGGATGAATAAGTTATGTTTCTATAATAAATAATTATATTATTAATTATTCTAAAGGACTGCATATTTACTAAGAATCAAGGATTAGTATCTCGAAGAAGTGTTATAAATTTACTATTAATTAAGTTTAGTATTTTTTAAAGTTTGATTTATCACCTGACTAATTTATATTATATATATTATAAAGTCTATGAAACCCTTTTTATATGAAGTTAGCCTCATATCTTGAAAGTTCTGTAAGATTTTTACTGCCTGAGAAATAGTAGTACTCATATAAAGATAGATTTATAGTGATCAAATTGACAAGGCCGATAAAATATACATATGGAAAGAAAAGAAATGGGTAATCATACTATTTTATTACATCATATCATACACTGATGCATTTATTCCTTGATAACCAATCATTTGGTAGATGAAACTTATATATATAATGCTTTTGATGAAACTTATTGATATATTGAAGATAAATCTATTTAATAAAAATAAAGCTGGTACAACAATTGTCGTGTCATGGATAGAGTAGTAATGTTTTTGTGCTGTCCTAAATAGGCAACCGCGCTTAATTTGTGGGTTCGTCTCCATTTCCGAGTTTCATTATTGATTTTTGCTCTATTTCGAATTTTTTTAACATTATTTTATTAAATTCTTCGTTGACTCATTTTGCAGTAATATATTTGAAATATTTAATTTAGTTTTTGATGTTTGCCTTCTTTCTACTTGCTCTTTTTTTTTCTGATAATTCCTATTTCTTTATATACATTTCTATATAAATTATATTCTTTAAGTTATTTTTACTAACTTACTCAAATAAAATATAGTTATAATTAATAAATAATGCTTAAAATAGCTAAAAGATTTTATGGTTCAATGGAAATTCCAAAAGATAAATTAAAATATATCCCAAAAACAGGTATTTATCCAAAAGGTTTTAAAGTTGGATCAATTGCAACAAATGTTAAAAAAAATGGGTTACCAGATTTAGCATTAATTTATTCTTCAAAACCATGTAATGCAGCTGGTGTTTTCACAACTAATAAATTTAAAGCTGCACCAGTTTTAATTGATAATGAAAATTTAAATTTAAAAAAAAATGAAAATTTTAATTCAATTATAATTAATTCAGGTTGTGCAAATGCAGTTACTGGTGAAGGTGGTTTAAATGATGCAAAAGAAATTATTAATTATGTTGATAAAATTTTAAATAATCCAATTTCTTCAAATAAAATTTCAAATACTTTAACAATGTCAACAGGTGTTATTGGACAAAGATTACAGATGGATAAAATTAAAAATGGTATTAATAATATAACTAAAAATATTGGATCAGATCATGAACATTGGTTAAATTGTGCAAAAGGTATAATGACAACTGATACATTTCCAAAATTAATTTCACGTAATTTTGAAATTAATGGAATTAATTATTCAATTTCAGGTTTATGTAAAGGTGCTGGTATGATTTGTCCAAATATGGCAACTTTATTAGGTTTAATTATAACAGATGCGCCAATTGAATCTAAAACTTTAAATAAATTATTAAAAGAAAGTGTTAATAAATCATTTAATTGTATTTCAGTTGATGGTGATATGTCAACAAATGATACAATTTTAGCATTATCAAATGGTGAAAGTGGTGGAAATTTAATTACTGAATCATCAAATGAATTTAAATTATTTGAAAAAAATTTTAAAGAATTATCAATTGAATTAGCAAAATTAGTTGTTAGAGATGGTGAAGGTGCAACTAAATTTATTACAATTAATGTTAAAAATGCTAAAAATGATATTGAAGCTAAAATGGCAGCAAATTCAATTTCAAATTCTGCATTAGTTAAAACTGCAATGTTTGGTAAAGATGCAAATTGGGGTAGAATTTTATGTGCAATTGGTTATTCAAATATTGATGTTGATCCAAAGAAAACTAATGTTTCATTCATACCAACAGATGGTAGTGAAGAATTAAAATTACTTGTTAATGGTGAACCTCAAATTGTTGATGAAGCTAGGGCAAGTCAAATATTAGAACTTCAAGATTTAGAGATTGAAGTTGATTTAGGTCTTGAAGGAAATGGTAAATGTCAATTTTGGACATGTGATTTATCTCATGATTATGTTACAATTAATGGTGATTACAGATCTTAGATAGGTAGGGTCATCTGGTATGTAGTTAGCAATACAATCTATATATAATTCATATTTAAGTAACGTAATAAATAACATGAATATACAAAAATAGAAGTCAACGGCTCAATGTTTTCCACATTGTGAGGAAAAAGAAAAAAAGAAAAAAGGGATCAAGAAAAAAGGAAAACGTGTCGAGTTGCAAAAAATTTTGTCAACACTTTTTTTTTCTTTTTTTGCTTCATCGGATTTCTCTTTACGTGTTGTTTTTTTTATTTTTGTTGTTTTTTATTTTGTTCTTCCTGTTCTTTTTTCCTTGTTTGTTTGTTTTCTTCTTTTGATTTATACATTTACTTCATCTTATTCTTCTTTTTTCTTCTCTCTTTTACTTTCTTTGAACAAAACATTATCAATTAAACACTTAATATCCTAAAATATGTCCTTCACAGATAGAGAACAACCAAAAACAATTTGTCTTTTCGATGTTGATGGTACCCTTACACCAGCTAGATTAACCGTTTCACCAGAAATGAAACAATTATTAAAAGATTTACGTAAAAAATGTGCTATTGGATTTGTTGGTGGTTCAGATTTTGCAAAACAATTAGAACAATTAGGTCCAGATATTTTACAAGAATTTGATTATTGTTTCTCTGAAAATGGTTTAACAGCTTATAAATTCGGTAAAGCTTTACCAGCTCAATCCTTTATTAAATGGATTGGTGAAGATAAATATAATGAATTATCAAGATTTATTTTAAGATATTTAGCAGATTTAGATTTACCATTTAGAAGAGGTACATTTATAGAATTTAGAAAAGGTATGATTAATGTCTCACCAGTTGGTAGAAATTGTACTACAGAAGAAAGAAATGAATATGAAAAATATGATTTACCAAATAATGTTAGAACTGATATGGTTAAAGCTTTAAAAGAAAATTTTAAAGATTTAGATTTAACTTACTCAATCGGTGGTCAAATTTCATTTGATGTTTTCCCAACTGGTTGGGATAAAACTTATTGTTTAAGACATTTAGAAGATGAAAAATTCGATAAAATTCATTTCTTTGGTGATAAAGCTTATAAAGGTGGTAATGATTATGAAATTTATACTGATGATAGAACAATTGGTCATTCTGTTAAATCACCAGAAGACACAATGGCACAATTAAAGGAAATTTTTAACTTATAATTAATTAATTATTACAAATTTTAACTTAAGCCTTAACTATTGAATTATATATATATATATATATAATCACCTATAAAAACAAATTAACATATAGATTTAGTTCGTTTCAATATTACTTATTCTTATGAAAAGAAATTATTTTATTTATGAATAAATAGATTAATAATAAATCAAATTTTATAGTCATTTCTTATTTCATTGTAATTTACCACTAAATTCTTTGGATATAATAACTTAAAAAAACAAATTAATAAATAAACAAACTAACTAAATAACTAACTAACTAACCTTGCATATGCCAATACTAAAGAAAATGTACCTGCACACACACCAAATAACCATTGAAAAACAGTAGTTTTTACACTATCGATTTGGACTTTTAAATTATAAATTTCTTGATTAATTCTTGTATCAGTTTCTTTAATTTTCAAATCATAAATACTACTTTCTTCTCTAATTCTACCTTTCTCTAAACTTAAATCTAATCTAACACTACTTAAACTCTTATTAATTTCCTCTTTAAATTTAATTCTCATTTTTTCAAGTTCACTCCTTAATCTTTCATTTTCATTCTTAATAGAATTAAAATCACTTTTATCAATCATTTGCAATTCACCCTTTAATTTTGCAAAATCAACTTTTTGTTTATATGACATTTTATTCAAAACTTCTCTACTAATTAAATTGGATGCATATAATTCAATACCATCATTAATAGAATCTGCAATTATAGTACTTGCAACTCTTGCTTGCTCTTCGGTAAATTTACCATCTTTCATAATATCCTCTATAAACATTTGCGTATTAAATTTTGGTCCTTTAATAGCATAATTAAAGCTAGTATTATGGAAATTCCTTATACCAATTTTAACGAGCCTTGTAATCATAATTTATGTTATATGTATTTGTATGGTTTTGTGATTTAAAGAAATGAATAATAAATGATTAAATTACAACGATGGCAAAATTAGTATGTTAATACTGTATAACTTAAACAAAAATCTATTTATTCATGTAATATAATTTTATTATCAATTTTATGTACGATTACGTAAGATCTGGCTCATATTTTGTGTAAATTTCTTTTCAAGGAGTTTAATGTTATTAATAAAACTTTTAAATTTAATATTGTCATACTTTTAATCGATACTAACAATAGTATATTAAGCTAATTTAATGCAATTACAATTGAAATGAAGTATAGGAATTTTGACCCAGAAACTAATCAGCCAATAAGTGCCTTGAAATTATTAGAAAAATTAAATAAAGATTCAAATTTTGAGTTGGATACGATAAATATAACAGAATCAATTACAAAATACAATAATAATTATAACAATGATGATAATAGAGAAAATGTAAATAAAGATATTACCAGCAAAATTCTTAAAAGGTATGAAAAAATTGCTAAATTATCTAATATGAAATCTATTCAAAAAAACGGTATGAATAAAATTCCTCAAATTCCAGACTCTAAAATAATACCAGAATATGAAGAGTATTTAAATAATAGATATCCATTAGCAACTATTAAAACTAATGAAAAAATATCAAATTTATTAACTACTAGAATTAAAGATTTAATGAACGAATAGTTAAACTATTATTTATAATTGATAAATTTGTAATTTAGCTAATCTGTAATGTATATTATAATATAAAATATGTATAAAATATAATATTAAGTAATATCAAATAAATCATAAAAAACATGGAATATGAAAAATGAAAAATGAAAACAAACAAGATTAAACACCATAATAAAAAAAGACTCTTTAATAATATATAAGTTTAGAGATTAAAATCAAAATAAATGAAATTATTCATAAATTGCAGAATATCCATATAAACCTGAAAATATGAAGAAAGCAAATGCACCACCTAATAAAATTGTTCTTAAACTAATTTTTGTTGAAACAAATTGACCTGCTACAACTGCTAATAAAGTACATAAAGCATGACCGACACAACCACCTAAAACAATCATAATCCAATCACCACCTGCAGCCATTGCAATTGTTGTAATTTGACTTCTATCACCCCATTCACCTAAAAATGTCATTGAAAAAGTTTGAAACCAAATTGGTGATGAAATATAAGAGATTAAATTTGCAAGTCTTTTCTTCCAAGTTAATTTATTTTCAATTATTGTTGAATCATTATTATTATTATTTTGATTATTAGTTGTATTATTACCCTTTTCAATATCTGAAGATAATTCATGTAATTCAACGGCTGCAATTTCTTCTTCAACTTCTGCTAATTCTTCTTCAACACCTTGATTTTTATCAACTGATAAACCTTCACGTAATAAATTAATACCAAAAACTACAAATAAAATAGCAGCTGCAGATCTAGTTAATTTTGGAGATAACAATTGAGGTAATATATGACCTATAGCACCTGATAAAACAGTCATTAATATTAAAGCACTTGATGCAGCTGAGAAAACAATCATACGAGGATAACGCATTGCCATAATTGCAGCAATTAAAAATGTTTTATCACCAATTTCACTAACAATAATCATTGAAATTGATAAATAAAATGAATAAAATGGAGATAAAGTTTCACTTTTATCTGATGGTGATGGATCATTTGAAGTTGCTGTTGAAGTAGATGATAAAGTATCAGAATATCCTTCAGGTGCTGTATTCACAAGACCTTTATCTTTTGGACTTGAATTTTGAATTGTTACTAAATCTGGATCAGTTGAATCAATATTTGCTGGTGGTGGATAAACAGCTAATACTGATGTTAATAATAAAGAACTATATACTAATTTTGAATATTTCATTTTAGATTTTTAATATAAATAATCAGATCCCGATTGTTGTTCTTGTTGTCAATATTATATTTTTCAATAACTAAAAATTCCAAAATTTACAAAGAGAAAGTAGGTGAGGAGAAGAAGTGAAATGAAAAGAATAAATAGAAAAAAAGGATAAAACTTTATTCTAAATGAAATAAAACAAAATAAAACAGAAGATGAAAAATATTGTAAAAGATTAAAAAGTGAAATAAAACTTCAGTTTTATTGTATAGCCGATACATAGTTAAGTCGTTCATTCTATAAATGATTGTGGGAAATAAATGTTCCGCTTGCTTAGCAAAAGGAAAAAAAATAAAATGTTGTAAATTTATTAAACAATAAAATTCGAAAATTCAGCTGAACACGTTTTCAGCAGCGCACGATGTCCAATGAAAACCAGCCAATTGACAATTACAGCTATTATATACTGAATTTGGTAATGTTATTGATAGGTTATCATTGTTACTTAATAGTATAATTGTACTAATGAATAAATATAATATTGTAAAATAGATATGTGTATATAATATATAAAATGTGTATATATATAATATAGAAGAGTTAAGAAGAATGAAAAAAATTTAGAATTTTAAACACATTTTTTTTTTAAAAAAAGAAGTTTAATTATAATGTGTCATAATAAGAATAATTGAAAATTGAATAATTAAATAATTAAATAATTGAATAATTGAATAATTGGACAATCATAACAATTGTTATGGTTTAGAGTTTATGTTTTTGATGTTATGTTTTTATATTTTTTTTAAAGGGAGCATTTGTTTGGTCTTTTTTTTGCTTTTTTTTTTGAAGTTTTAATTGATTTTGTTTTTGTTAATAAATATGCGTTCCGATAATTGATAATTGATAATTGATTTGATTATTGATTATTTTTTTTTTTTTGAATATATTTTACATATATTTTTAGGTATTTTAATCATTATCATTATTATTATTATATTATTATTATAATTATAATTATCAATGCGTGAATTAATTTTAAATCTATGTATTTTCTTCAATCTTCATTTAATGACCATGGAATGCTTCTTTTGGAATTGGATTGTTAATAACTTCACCATTCTTAATTTCAGCACCTTCATACCAACCACCATGATTTAATCCACCATCTAATAAACCGTGTTCAGTCTTATATTGTCTAATTCTTTCTATCATTAATGGTTTGAAATTTTTAACTAAACCTTGATATGGCCAACTGAAAGCTTCACCCATAGCACAAATTGAATGACCACAAACTTTATATGTTAATTCTAATGCTTGATCAATTTCTTTTTCATTTGCTTGACCAACTGCTAATCTATCCATCATTCTTGATAAATATGTTGAACCTTCTCTACATGGTGTACATTGACCACAAGATTCATGCTTATAAAATGCTAATAATCTTTGTATACCTTTAATAACATCAGCTTGTTTATTCATAACAATAACAGCAGCAGTACCTAAACCTGAACCAACATTTCTTAAAGCATCATAATCCATAATTTGATCTTGACAAGTTTCAGCATTTAAAATTGGAGTTGAAGAACCACCTGGAATAACTGCTAATAAATTATCCCAACCACCTTTAACACCACCACAATGTTTTTCTAAAATTTCTTTTAATGGAATAGACATTTCTTCTTCGAAAGTACATGGTTCATTAACATGACCTGAAACACAGAATAATTTAGTACCTGAATTTCTTTCTCTACCAAAAGAATTAAACCAATCACCACCTCTTCTAAGAATTGTTGGAGCAACTGCAACAGTTTCAACATTTGTAACAGTTGTTGGTCTACCGAATAAACCAACACCTGCTGGGAAAGGTGGTTTCATTCTTGGTTTACCAGCTTTACCTTCCATTGATTCAAGTAAAGCAGTTTCTTCACCACAAACGTAAGCACCCATACCTCTATGAATATAAACATCAAAATCATAACCTGAACCACAAGCATTTTTACCTAATTTACCATGTTTATAAGCTTCATCAATTGCATTTTGTAAAATAACAGTTTCATTATAAAATTCACCTCTAATATAAATATAAGCAGCAGTTGCATTCATTGCACGACCTGCAAGTAAAGCACCTTCAACTAATTTATGTGGTTCTTTTCTAATAATTTCTCTATCTTTACAAGTACCTGGTTCACCTTCATCTGCATTAATTGCAACATATCTTGGACCAACATTTTTTTCCCATCCTGGTGGATTCATAAAAGACCATTTTAAACCAGATGGGAAACCTGCACCACCTCTACCTCTAAGACCAGATTTTTTCATTTCATCAATAATCCATTTATCACCTTTAAGAAGAATTTCTTTAGTTTTATACCAATCACCAATTTTTTCAGCTGTTTTTAAATCCCATGGTTCTGTACCATGTTTATCTGAATTTTGTAAATATAAATTTTGGAAAATTCTATCTTTATCTTTTAAACCACCATGAACTCTATTTGGTGTTGATTCAATAGTTGCAAATAAACGTTTACTACCAATACTACGAATAGTAGAAGTTGTTGATTTATTAACAAATGAAAGCATTGTTATTTAATTGTTTAATAAGAAATGATTCTTACTTCTAATTAGAAATGAATTGAAAACTTAAAATTAAAATTAAAATTAAATAGAATAAAATAAAATAAAATAAAGTAGTTGGAACAAAAAAAATAGGTAAAATCAAACAAAATACATATAAAAACACTCACTTAATAAAATCAACACTTTTACAATAGTCAATTTAAGAAAAAAACCTATATTGAGACAAAAAGCGACGTTGTTTTGGTAATTCGCTCATTACCACTGGCTATTTATTACTAGCAAACGTACAAGAATTGTTTAAAGGATTATGTAATCAACATATTAAAGAAAAGTTCCCCTCATTTAAAAATATTATATATAATAAATAAAAAAAAAATAGAAAATAAAAAAAAAATAGAAAATAAAAAATAAATAAATATAAAAAATAAAATAATCAATTTAAATAAAAAAAAATTTTAATTAGATTACATCTCTACACCGCGACATATTTTAATGTTTTATTTCAATTAAATTTCAATAAAATTTCAGTATTTAATAAGAAGTAAGCTTAATTCTTTATATATACGATGTTATTATATAATAATATATCATAATATACAAAATGTAATTCTATATATACTATAATATTTTATACCCATGTTAATAATACTTATTAATTTATTTATCCACCTTATAATATCTTTAATTGTTAATTAATCAATAATAACAATACAATAACAATCTAATTTGATTTAACTTGATTTAAAGTTTAGTGGTATTACAACTTGGACAACCACATCCTGTACCACAACAACATTTTGATGGTTTTCCAGCTTCATTTTTACCGCTACAACATGATACTTTAGCTGGTTTAGTTGTAGTTTCAGTCTTCTTTGATGAACAACATGAAGCTTTATTAAGCTTTTCCATTTCCATTGCTTTTTGTGTACATCTGCAAACCATTTTTGTTTTTAATTCGATTGATTAATTGTTATTATTATAATTTATTATATTAATAATATTAAAATTAAAAGAATAATATATATTATTAAAATAAAGTGTTGAAATTAAATCAAAGAAAATAGAGATAATTAAAAGAGAAGAAATTTTTAACATTAAAATTGATTCTTTTTATATCTCTTTATATAAATATATTATTGTTTGACTTGTCATATAGTTTTCAATATGCTATAAATGATTAATTTCTCTTTTTCATTAACCGCTCTCATAATAATTTTCAAAATAATTTAAAATTAATAAGCTTATCGTTAAAAATTGTTTAAACTCGTTCTCGCCTACCCAATTAGGAAAGTCAAACCCTTGTGGAAATAAATTCATATATCCTACTCACTTACCTAATTAGGAAATTATCTTGTGATAATGCATGAATTTGCCGTTTTAATATTTTTGATATAAATAATTTACTCATGTCTTACCTATGTTATTAATTTTTATCAAAAAAAAGATATTCTAATAATAATAATATTAAAAAACTAATTAGAATAATTTCCATGAACAAATTATAAAAAACTTCCTTGTTGTACAAACTATAAATGTGTAAAAATTAAATACAATTAAATAAAATTAAACAAAATTAAATAAAAATTAAATAAAATAAATAAAACCAGATTATAATTTACTTAATCTTTTAATTTCTTCTTTAATTAATTTTCCAATAACTGGATTTGCCTTTGAGAAATACTCAAAAACTCTTTCTTGAATAAAAGGTTTTGCATCTTTTGCATGACTTGCAATATTATGAACTAAAGCTTCTTGTTCACCTTGTGTTCTACCTAAAACTTCCCAAAATCTACCTGGTTGATAGAAATCATATTCACAAATTTCCCAATGATATGGTACAACTTCACCTTGGTATGATTCATCTGAACCTTGTGGTGATAATTTAGCTGAAGTAGTATATTGAACAGGACAATTATAAGCACCTGCATAATTTGGTGTATTACCTAAATTACCATCAACACACATTGGACCATCTCTAATTTGTGGTGCAAAAGAACCTGATTTTAAAGGACAATTAACTGGGATTTGATGGAAATTTGCACCTAATCTATGTCTATGAGTATCAGGATAAGAAAATAATCTTGATTGTAAAACTGGATCATTTGATGGTTGCATTGATGGAATTGTATTTGAAGGTGAAAATGCTGCTTGTTCAATTTCAGCAAAATAATTTGAAGGATTTTCATTTAAAACAAATTTACCAAAATGTCTTAATGGATAATCTTTATGTGGCCAAACTTTTGTTAAATCAAAAACTGAAAATGGTGCCTTTTTTGATTCTTCTAATGTCATTGTTTGAATATAACAATCCCAAATTGGATAATCACCTTTTTCAATTGATTCAAATAAATCTTGAGTTGTATAATCTGGATTATCACCAGCTAATTTACCTGCTTGTTCATTATTTAAATTATGAACACCTTGTCTTGAAATAAAATGAACTTGAACATAATGCCATTCACCTTTTGCATTATACCATTTATAAGTATGACCTGAATAACCATTCATTGTTCTTAATGAAGCTGGTGTACCTCTTTCACTAAATAAATACATAACTTGATGTAAAGATTCTGGATTTGCTGTTAAATAATCCCAAAACATATTTGCATCTTTTAAATTAGTTTGTGGATTTCTCTTTTGAGTATGAATAAAATGTGGGAATTTAGTTGGATCTCTAATAAAGAAAACTGGTGTATTATTATAAACTAAATCTAAATTACCTTCTTCAGTATAAAATTTAGTTGCAAAACCTCTTGGATCTCTAGCTGTATCAGCTGAACCTTTTTCACCACCAACTGTTGAAAATCTTGTTAAAATTTTTGTCTTTTTACCAATTTGATTTAAAAATTTTGCACAACAAATATCAGATATATCATCAGTTACTTCAAAATAACCAAATGCACCAGCACCTTTTGCATGAACAACTCTTTCAGGAATTCTTTCTCTATCAAAATGAGCTAATGAATCAATAAATTTAAAATCTTGAACTAATAAAGGACCAACAGGTGGATTATAAGCATAATCATTATTTTTAATTGAGATTCTTTGGGTTGAGAATGCATCAGAAACGGGACAACCATTTGATGTTGTATAAACTGGAGGATTTGACATTTTTAATAATTATTAAAATAGTAATTAATTTATGGTTATCTATTTATATGAATAATAAGATATCGAGATTATAAGAACAAAAGGTTAAATAAACGTAATCTAAAGTTAAAATTAAAGAGAAAGAGAAGGGGAAAGGGAAAGGAAAAGTAAGATATTATAATATATAAAATAAATGAAAATCTAAATGGAAAAGGTTGACAACTTATATATATAATAATTTATATTAAACGAAAACTGAAATTTTACAAATACTTGACATATCCCTGAAATCATTATATGAAAAGTAACAAAAAATTAGAAAGATCACCAACATCAACAACTTAATATACAGTGGAGAAAACCGAAATAATTAATTAGTAATTAATTGCAAAGTACCAGCCAATAGTAATTGCGGGGATTGAAATTTGGTGTGCTTATCTATTAAAAAAATCGCAAAAACTGCCGTAAATGGTTTCGATTTCCTCCGCCAAATTTATTAAGTAGGAAAGTAGAAGCGCCTTAATTTCCCGCTCATTGTCGCCTAATTTTATTCTGTCTTTTTTTTTGTTTCGTTTTTTATTTTTTCAACTCGCGTCGATAGACGCGCGGTCTCAGATCGTGAATCGTAGATTTAAGATTACCATTCTCTAAAATTTAAATCTTAATTTTTCATTTCTGAATAACTAACATGAATTTAAGTTTACAATTAATAAGTATTTTCACTCTATTTCATATTTAAATATATATATATATATATATATA
>JAJLVP010000335.1:0-36127 GCA_030570435.1 Pichia ethanolica
GTCTAAACCATCATAAGAAAATGTACCTTCAACTTTGGTAAAGTTTTCAATTTCACCAGCAACGGCTTTTAATAATGAGGAACAACCTGCACCAGGTTTACCTAAACATAAAACCATTTCACCAGGTTCTAAAACACCAACAAAATTTTGAATAATTTTTCTTTGTGGACGATTATCCTTTTGGAACATTTTCCACCATTTAGCATAATGAATTGCCATTTCAGTAACAGAAGGACCATGAGCAGCGGATGCATCAATACCCCAACATGTTAAATCTTTAAATGAAACACCAGCATTGGCAGATTCTAAACCTTGCTCAGCAGAACGATCACGTAAATATTTTAAAAGTAATTCTAAATCGAAATTTTCTCTGTTAATTTCAAAATGATCCATATCTTTCTTAGTCTTAGTTGATAAAACTCTTGCTAATGTTGCAATACGTTCAATACCTTCCTCAGTTGAAAGCATATGAGTAACAGCACGAGATAAATTACCAGCATTATCTTGAGCTTCTGGATCTTCTAATGGGTTAAATTTTTGGACATCAGGTGAATCTGAGTCAATACTATCATTGTCATTACTATGATGACTTGAATTCTCTGCCTTCTCCATATTGAATAAGAAAGTGAATTAAATAAAATTTATTAAATTGGTTTTAATTACCTTTTAGTTTGTTTTTTTTTTGGCTTTTGTTTTTAAAAAAATTAAATTTGAAAAATTAAGTATAAGTTTAATATAAATTGGCAATATTAATTGACAATACGAATGAAAATAATAAAATGTGACTTTTGAAACAACGAATTGATAAAAAAAATTCTTTTTTTTTAAGTGGTATCAAAAACTATTTATAATAATAGTATTATAATTATAATTATCAATTGTAGTTGGTAGAGATAGAAAAAATAATCAAAAGATTAATTTAAATTAAAGATATATGAAAATGGGAATATGAGATCGGAAGTAGGAGAAAATGAAGTGGGAATGTTGTTTATTTAAAAGAATTTAATTAATGTATACATTTTTTTGGGGGTAACTATTTATGGATAATTAAAAACAATATTAAAATAGTTAATAAAAATACAAAATAAAGTTGAAGAATAAAACAATAAAATGATTAATTGAGTGAATATCAACAAAAAAGCTCTTATCCGATTATCAATAAGTTGCAAGCCACGGATAGGAAGGAATGGCTAGATTGAAAATTGCTGTAACCATAGTATTAAAATATAAGGCAATTTTTAATTAAAATAAAAATTGACACATTAAAAGAATCTAAATGTTATTCTCTCAATTATATTTTAAATTTTAAATAATATTATTAATTGAGTGAAATGAATGTATTTTTTTTATAGCCAATACAGGAAAATTTTAGTCTATAATCTATTAAAATAAGGAAATTAGAGTCTAAAATTAATTATTTATTGAAACATCAGGCGCATAGTTGAAATTTTAGTCTATTTTAAAAATTGTTCTTAATGTCAATTATTGCGAGATAATTTTATTCAGACTTATTGTCTTTTATTTTGTATTCTTTATAATATTATTAAAAGTTTTATATGATTTTTTCTATCTTTTTTATCATGAAATCAATCAATTGTATATAACTATTAGAGATTTCAAGCTTGTTTATAGCTAATCTACAAGATGATTTAACAACAAATTTACAAAAATAAAAAAAGGGGGAGAACCAATGTTTCAATTGTCTCGATATTAGAAAAAATAAAAAAAACAAAAAAAATCGTAAATTTATTGCCATGTGTATGTATCCCTATTTTTATACAGCCGTATGTTATTCTTCTCTTTGTACAGCCTCTGTTGATATCAATTATGACATTTAGTCATTAAATTTTATTATTCATCCTTAAAGCCATGATTTATTTTTGGAGATAACAATACATTGAAAAACGCAATTTTTACAATAAAAAAAAGGTTAGATAGAATTGTTATAGCACTAATTAATAGTTTAATCAATGTAATAAAAGAATTGCTAAATAAATTAATAAATAAGAAAAAAGACTTTAAATGTTATTTAAAAATAAAAGAAGGCTATTTTCAAAAAAAACTTAAAAAAATTAAAATCATGGAGTCTATTTTATTTTTTTTCTAACTTATTTATTTAATATAGTCTAAATGTTTTTGTTTGTTTTGTTTTTTCGTGTTGTTGTTTTTATGAATTGTTTTTGTTTATTTACGGAATTTACCCAAAAGGAAATTTAATGTAAACATTTAAACAATTAAAAAGGGTAAAATATTTATAAACGGGAAAAAAAAAAGAAAGGCTGGTTTAAATCTAATATTATTTATTTCTTTAACTTAACATAAAAGTTTTTATTTCCGTTTAAATTTATTAGTTATTAGTTATCAATGTCTTGCTAGTTTAAAAAAATTTGATATGCTTTTATGTTTTTTTTGTTCTTCCATTATAAATTAAGATATTTAAATTGAAGAAGAACGAAAAATTAATGTTTAAAATAAAAAAAAAGATTAAAATATTTCCACGCGGCTGTGTAGATCGGTGAATTTACAAATTTTTGTTCCACTTACCGGACTTTTCAGTTATAGATTTGAATATTTTTGAATTTAATACGATAATTCAATATATTATTAAAAAATATTTTACATTTAATATAATTTTTTTAACATTGAAGTTCATAGATATCTGATTAAAACATAACTTATTTCAAAAAAGAGTAAAATCGGAAAAATTAGTAGTATAAATGCAAGCCGATAATTTAATATAATATAGTCTATATTAGCCTTAATTATGAGCGATATATATTCAGTTGTAATATATAGATATTTTTAAATTGTCTATAGACAAGTTTTAGAGACTATATTAACTATAATATTATAAATAAGACTATATTGATTATGATTTCATTTATATAAATTATCATTATGATATATGAAATCAAATATTTATATTCAATTAACAACTCAAATAGTCAAACCGCTATTAATTTATTTCCTATTTTAACAATGTAATTAACTGCTTCTAAATTACTAATTTAACAATACAATTTTTAATTTTAAAAAATAATTAAGATAAAAGAGAATTTACTTTGAAAATTTATTTTCCTAATTTTATCTATTTTTTTTTTTTTTTTTGATTTTTAAAAAGTTTTGAAAATTTCAATTTTTAATTATAAGAATTTACAATTTTTTTATAAAAATATTTTATCTACTAAAAATTTAAAATATTTTATTTACTAAAAAATTTGAAATAGTATTTTCAAAACTATAAATCTAAATCATCAATTTCATAAAATTAATTGATATATTTGATATTTTGTAGACAAATTATAATCTTAGAAAATAAAGATAATAAAATTTTTGTTGTAAAATGATAATATTTTGTTGTGAAGACAATATATTTAAGTGCGCTGCGCCACACAACCACGTGGAAAAGCTGGTCTGAACATCATCTTTGTGGCGCGGCCGATATATACAGCTCTCGCATATTATGATTTTTACAAAATCACATCTCTACCAAAAAGAAAAACGAACAAAAACGATAGGTTAATAAAAAATTACAGTTAATCTCTAATTTTTATTCTCGTGCGACGCGTAAAAATTTACGATAAAAATACAATTAATTTAGGAGAAAATCGCAATTATTTTTTTTTTTTTTTCGCAATGCAAAAATTAAGCAATCATCATATTTCAGTTTCCGAAAGTTTGAAAAGTGACGCGAAAAAATTGTTAATTAAATACTAAGTATTATAATAGTATATAGTATATATTATATATTATATATTATATTAAAAATTATTAACTCCTGAAAATAGATTATATTCTTTGCAACAATGTATATAAGTTTAATTAATGTATGGTGAAAGGGTTAAATAACCAATTTCTTTTATAAAGTTGTGAAATTACTTACTAATTATTTCTATTTATAACTTTGCAAGTGGTACTTCTGATTAAATCCAAATACATCAACTCATTGTTATAAATGTCAAAAAAAATATAATTATTTAGTTATTATTTACTCGGTATTTAGTGGTTACAAATTTTTTCAGCCTGTCTACAATTTTTTTTTAAGTTTATAATAAAAAAAAAGATATTAATAACCCGCAAATTTTTTATATGGCAAATATATTTCCCAAATAGGAAATCTTATGAATATTTCTAGTTTTTAATTTCTATTTTTAAATTTTCAGAAATTTATTTATTAATTGTAAATCAAATTTTTACGTCGGATCAGGAAAATATGGTTAGTAATCATTGATATTATTCATTTGATTTGCTTTGATTTACTTTGAAATGATTTGATTTGATTTGTTATATTTACTTTTTGTCACAATTAAATATCTTCTTTGACAATCTAATCTGTAATTATTAGTTTATTAACTATTTTTCATGAGTTTATTTTTAATCGTAAATAAGTGAATTTAACATTTATCAAAATCAATCAAAATGAAATAAAATAAATTAAAATAAAATAGTAATTGAAACCGTTGTTTTCTAAAAAGAAAACTAAGCCATTTTTTAACTTCTAAATTTGGAACAATAATCACCAGTCAATAATAATATTATTACTACATTTATTTCAAGGGGGTTTTTACAAATATATATATATATATTTTTAATTATAATATATATATCCGTTTATTTTGTTACTATATTTAACTCTGTATTATTATTATGTGATTATTCTCTTTTTTTTTATAATTGAAACTATAACAAACTTCAAATAACCGTTTACTTTTCAAAATCTTTATAAAATTTAAGGGGTTGGTTTCTTATATTATATAAAAGAAATATATATAATATATAATGTGAAATAAATATGATAATAATGATCAATGTAATAATATAGTATAGTAATTAATTATTAATGTGTAAATTCTCGCAGTAATTAATTATAATAATATTTACAAATTAGGCAATCCAATAGGACAATTTTGATTTATTAGCGGTGGTGGTATTAGTAATTTATTTGTATTGTGTTGTGTGTGTAATTGTGTGTGTGTGTGGGTGTGTAAAAAAAATAAATTGAATAAGAGATGGTGAAGAAAAGATGGTTAGCATACTTTATATTGATTTTGTTCAATATATACGTGTTTTAGTATACTTTTTTTCCCGTTTGGTTTCATTTCAATTGGTTTGGTTTCATTTAATTATTGATTTACACTATTCTAATACTTTTTGATTTACACTTTTCTATCTTTTCTCCTCTTTACTTTTGCTAGTTTCATCTTTCTTATATTATTATATTTATTTTTTTATCTTCTTACTTCCCCTTTTCTCTAGTTTGAATTTTAAAAAGAACAATTATAATTGAGATTGATTAGTGTTCAATCCACTAAGCTATCAAAAAGTATTAACATCAATCTTTAATTTATAAAACTATTTGACAGTTTTAGATTGATCTGATTGGATTTTTTTTTTTGACAATAAAGTTTAACTTCATCTTCACCATCTCACCATATCTATCATCACCATCAAATATATATATATACATATATTTATATATATAACATTATACACAACTACTACAATATCTGTTTCTCCATCTGTCATCTTTTAAATTCTCAATAACTGTTTAATTCTTCGTTGATTTAACAAATTGATTAATAGATACATTAATCAAATTATACAATACCATAATTTTGATAGTAAGCAATTAATTATTGAAACGCCAACTTCAATTTCCCCTTTTTTTTTACTATTATTTGTGATCAGTATAAAAAAATTCTAACTTATTATTGATATACAAATTTGTGACATCAATTTGTTCTCTTTTGATTTGAAATTAGTAATTAATAATATTCAAATTTATCTCAAATATATCCCATTCACTCACTATTTATTTCAATACACATTCAAAAATATACTTACATATAAATATATATATCTATAGATATATATATTAATTAATTATTAAAAATTAATACACATTTTGTCAACATTATTATACTCTTAATAATTTAATAACTATATTTATTTACATATTTTTATTTTTATTCTTTTCTTCTTATCAAATACATGCTAAAATTATTAATAGATTCATTTTTTTAATCATTTTTTTAAAAAAAATTTAATACATACTTATATTTACAATAGAGTCAAAATTAGATTTAAAATTACTTTCTTCTTTTTCATTTTATTTTATTTCATTTACTTTAATTTAATTTAATTTCACATAATAATTTCAATTCATTTTTAATTTTAATTGACAGGTCATTAAGATTAATATTTTAATAAATAAATATATACAAAAACTTATATTTATTATAACAAAAAAATTATAATTTGACAATGATGTCTTCATCTCCTCCTCCAAATGGTTCGAGTGGATTTAATAATTATCCAATTGATAATCAAAATCAGTTATACAATTTAACTTCTTCTCCTGCATTTAATGAAGGTTTGAATTTACAATTGCAAAATTTAGATTCTACAGTGATCTCAATAAATCAAAACCAAAATCAAAATCAAAATCAAAGTCGAAGTCAAAATCAAGGTAGAAATTATACAACAAAAGATAATAATACGAATGATTCATCTATAAATATATCGCAACCTGATACTTCATTTCTTTATGATCAACATCAACAGTCACAGTCGATTGATAATCAACATCAACAAGATTTATTACCATTAGATCTAACTCAACAAGAACAGTATCATCACAGTCATCATAATCAACAACAACAACAACAACAACAAATAAATTCACAAGTACCACAACCGTCGATACTGATACCTCAACAAAATATTCAATTACAACCACATGATCATAACATAATGGCAACACCACAATTTAGTCAAATTCAAGAACAAATAAATGAATCAGAGTTTGATGATTTCGTACCAATTTCAAACAATTTGGATCCAAATTTACAATTTCCAACTTCTTCTTCATTTAATGTTCAATTAAGTAATTCAAATGCATCATCATTTAATTCTAATTATTTCCCACAATCAATATCAGGTAATTCAATTTCAAGTAATTTAACTCAAACTCCTTTGCAACATTCAAGAAGATTATCATCAAATGCTTTACATAATTTAACAAGTACACCATCACAAACACCAATTAGAAAATCAAATTTTGTAACTCCAAGAGTTGTTGGACCAAATGGTACAGTTTATTCGCATACAAGATCAAAATCAAAAATGGCACTAGAAAAA
Source organism: Pichia ethanolica (assembly GCA_030570435.1). Taxonomy (NCBI): domain Eukaryota; kingdom Fungi; phylum Ascomycota; class Pichiomycetes; order Pichiales; family Pichiaceae; genus Pichia; species Pichia ethanolica. The sequence goes on from JAJLVP010000335.1 coordinate 7,141, forward strand.
TCTCCTTTAACTGGTAATCCATTTTATAATCCAAATTCATTCTTATCACCAAAAGTTAGTAAAAAATCACATAAAAAAAATATCTCAATTACAAATTCAATATCTTTAACTCATTTAGATACAGATTTACAATTACAACAATTAGGTAGATCTGGGTCCCCGGGTGATACACCACTCCGTACTCCTGGTCGTAGAAATGATAATCGATATATAAATGATGAAGATGATGATGATAATGAAGATGATGATGAATTTGATGATAATGAATTTGATGATGAAAATGTTCATGAAAAATTTATAAATACTAATAGAAAAAATGAAAATACTAATAATAATAACAATAATAATAATAATGATAATGATAATAATAATAATGATAATGACAACTTAGGAAAGAATATAATATATCCCGAATCTCAAATGATAATAAATAATAATTTAAATCAACAATCTGCAGATAATACTGTTAATATTAATGATAATACTTTTATTATACCAAACATTCTGATGAAGCATAAATTTGGCGATAAACTAATGCAATCATCAAATGATCTTAACAATGTTTTATCTGAAAATTTAGATAATGAAAATGATTCATCATTATTTGATAATATTTCTTCATCAAATTATGTTAATATGAATTATTTAAATGGTATGTTTATTCAAGATCCATCGACTGTGGAGTCGTTACAAAATGATATTTTTTCATATAATAATTCAAATAATAAAAATTTTACAGATAACTACTATGATACCCTTGAGCAAGAAACACAGCAAAAACAGAAATATCAATATCATAAAAGACCCAGTTTACCAACTCAATCCCAATCTCAACCGCAACAATCAAATATTTCAACACCTGTAATATTAAAAGCTTCATCAGTTCCACAAACAAGAACTGGTTCTGTCTCTGTTGAGTCTAAAATTCAAAGATCCGATCCATCACTTAATTTAAATAATATTGCTGTTTATAAAGAAAATAAAAATCAACAAATTCAACAAAATAATTTATATGATAATAAAACTAGATTTATTAAGACGAAATCACTCTTAGACCTTCAGGAAAATTCACCAACTCAACTTCATTCACAAACAAATTTACATCCACATTACTCTGTTTATGAGTCAACATCAAATTTAAATAATGATATAATTAATCCAACAGATCCCAGTTTACAATCACAAATACAACAGTCTTTATCTTCATCTTCTTTAAATAGTAATAATAGTGCTAATAGGACTAGAACTGGATTTAAAACTTCTGCTTCACTTCAAGAAGTTGCAGAAAACATATCTGCTAGATCTAAAGAATCTAAACTAGGTATTTCATCATCAACAACATCATTACCACATTCAACTTCAAGTAAAAAAATTTTAGAATCACCAACAATGAAAACACGTTCAAAATCAAAAAGAATTTCGTTTACATTAAGTGATCTTAAACATCCAGAAAAACTTGATTTACCTCAACAATCAGCTAGATCAAGATCAAGATCTAAAAAGAATGTTAATGATGAAAAGAAGATTCATGAATGTCCATTATGTCATATGAAATTTCAAAGGCCTGAGCATGTTAAAAGACATATGTTATCACATTCATCTGAGAAACCATTTGAATGTCCCGAAGAAGGATGTAATAAACGTTTTAATAGAAATGATAATCTGAAACAACATTTAAGAAATATTCATAAAAAGAAATTATGATTAAAAGAAAATATTTAATTGTTTACCTAATTTAGATGGATAAATTTTACATTTATTCTATCAATATTATAGTTTTGCTGTGTAACTAGTCCACTCGTTTTTTTATTTTATTCCCATGCATTGTTAATATATTAGTGCTATTACTATCATTATTATTATTATTATTATTATTATTACTATTATTATATCTGTCCTTTTTGTAGTCGTTGCTGTTGTTATTATAATTATAATTAGTTCAAAATAAAAGAGGACGAAAGAAAAGAAAGATATATGGCTTCTTTAGAAGAAATTGAAACACATGAATATTCACATCTCTACAAATAATTAAGTTAACCTTAAAGTTTTTTATAGAATCATATCATATATATAAATAGATATATATATATATATTTATATAGTTATAATTGAATCAATATGATAAAAACGCATATATTACTTTTCATGGGTCAATAAACAATAAACCCACGAATATCCTAAATTGGAAAATTTATCTCCGAAAATCTGAAATTGAAATATGACACATAATTTACTGAAGTAGATATTTATAATTCTTAAATTTTTTACTATTACTTTTTACTTGCTTTTGTAACCTAAGATATATATATACTAATAAAGCAAGAAGTTCACGTTCAAAAAAAAACAATTCAATAATGGATGAAAATAAACTTTCATCCAAAACCAAAATTTTAATTGCCATTATAATTGCTTTGCTTATGGCTACATTACTATCCAATATTGCACTTATTATTTCTAATATTGATACTAAAAGTAAACAACAAAATATATTATAGCATATATCAAAAAGTTAACTACTATAAAAATATCAACATCCATAGTATTTACTATTTATCATTTACTCCATGTATATTGTTACTATTGTTAAATTAATTTTTTATAAATTAATTATATATATAGTTTTTAAATTAAGTGTTAAGTTGAATATATAACATGAGAGCAAAAAATCTAGTATATTTTTGCACCATCTTTTTAATGATTGAACTTTCATCATCATTCGACGTTTATCATTTTATAGATTAGATTAACTATATATCTGGATATTTATAAATTTGTGGTTTTTTTTTTAAAAAAAAAGAAGAAAGAAATGCAACCAAAGGAACTAAATTTTTGTAAACGATAAAATATAAAGAAGGGGGTAAAACGAAATAATTTATAATTTTATAAAACATTTCTAATTTGAGCTTCTGATGGGATTTCATTAACTTGGACAGCTGCAACAACATTACTTTTGTGGAAATCTTGGCCTAAAATTGCTGCACCACCGTATAATAATATATTAATACTATATAAAATTGCCAATGTAAGTAATGAAGTTGCCATACATGTTAAACTCAACCATTGAAGTACTGCCATTATAGTATAAAATAAAACACGCATCCAATTAGTATCTAACTGTTGAATAAATGTGATCAATGAATCTGGTATACGGAAAATTTTCAATAAAAATGGGATTTCAACTAATGCTAAAATTGGTGCTTGAACAATTGCAATTATACCAAAAATAAAAACTAAATTAACATGAAATAAATTTGCAATTCCTAAAGCAAGTGATAAAAATATTGATGTAATTCCAATCCATTGTCCATAAAGACTGTATAATATATACATATATATATATATGTGTTTGTGTGTTTGTTTAACTAATTGTTAGTAAATTTGAATTGTAAGTAGTTATATAATTGATAATCAATAAGTAATTTTAATACTAACCTTAAATTTCTGGATTTCATATCTGCAAGAAATCCAGATATCTTCAAATAATCACCAATTGCCATTGTGGTTTTTTAATAATATATTGCTGATTCGAACTGATTCTTGTAGATCGTAGCTTCAAAGTGACAATAAGATAAGAACAGAAGAATTATAATGATAAAATGATTAAATCATCATATAAGAGCCTTCATAAGATGATCATACAACCAGCCTCTTTATAAACGCATTTAAAACTTCATGAAGAATTCATAATTTTGTTCCTCGTCGATAGACGCGACTTTCGTTACAAAAATACTGAAAAAATAAACTTTCACAAGTTGATGATAATTACACAACTTTTAACGTACATAATACGATTGGTATCATTAAAATACAGTGAGCTTATATCAGAAATAGCCTTCAAAACATACAATTGTTACCATAAACTATAATATGTAAAATTAGCCAAGGGTCTTGTAATTTTATATAAATAATAGCATTTTTTCCCCAGCTATACAGCATGTTAAGATCCGTACATAGCGAATAATATAATTAACATGAGATTAAGTGAGATTATAAATATAGGGCTTGTGGGATAATCATAATGTTCAATGTGTAGTGTAATATATTGTAATATCTTTATACATTGATATACATAATAATATTTATATATACTTCTGTGAAAAATATTTGTATATTCTAATATTATTGGAAAGATGGAAGAATTAACATTAAATGGAGATATTAAGGCAAATATTGAAAACGTTGTAGACTCAGATAATGAATCAAATTCAGATTCCATTACATTATCATTAGAAAGAGTTGGCGTTACTATACCTTCATTTATGATGCCAAAAATTGATATATCAAAGAAAATTAATGACTATTTTGTTCAATCTGTTAAAATGGATAAATCATCAAGTAGTAATATCAAAGAAATTTTAAGTGGTTTAATTAATAAAAGGACATCTGATTTGAAAAATTTATATTCTGAAGTCAGTCAGTCATTAACTGGTATTGTGAATATCAATATTGATCATCCAATTGAAGATTATATTGAAGAAATTAAAATAAATGATAATTTAGAAAATAATATTAATAATGAATTAGATGAAGATAATGGAAATAATGAAAATATTGATAGTAATGATAATAATAATGAAGATTTAAAAGTTGTAAAGAAATATGAACATTTAACTTTCTTAACATTTGAACAATTCCAAGATCAAGTTTTTCTACGACGTAGAATAAGAGAAATTTTAAATTTACATATTAAACCATTTTTACAAAGAATTTTAATTCAAAAATTAATGTCAAGATCCTATATAGAAAAACAAAAGCATATTAAATTACAAAGTTCAATAAATTATAATAAAAATGATGAAATTAATAAAGATATCAATAATAATTATCATTATAATATTAATAATCAAGATATTGATATATCTGATGAAAGTGATAATGATGAAATAGAGGAAGATGAAGTTATACTTTTACCAAAAGATATGGAACCTACATATTATAATGTTGATGAGAATATATTAGGTTGTGAACATTATCAAAGGAATTGTAAAGCGGAATGTCCAACTTGTCGTAAATGGTATACTTGCAGATTTTGTCATGATAATGTAAATTCATCACATCAATTTGATAGGAAAAAAGTTAAACATATATTATGTATGTTTTGCTTTACGCCACAACATTCAGGTCAATATTGTATTGAATGTAATAAAGAATTAAGTAAATATTATTGTTCAAAATGTAAATTATTTGATAATGATCCATTAAAAAATATTTATCATTGTGATAAATGTGGTATTTGTAGATTAGGTTTAGGTTTAAATCAAGATTATTTCCATTGTGATTCATGTAATGCATGTATTTCAATTGATTTACAAAAAAATCATGTTTGTATTGAAAATTCAACAAAATCAAATTGTCCAATATGTGATGAATTTATGTTTAATTCAAATGAAAAAGTTGTATTTATGAATTGTGGTCATCCAATTCATGAAAAATGTTATGAACAACATACAATTCATTCTTATAAATGTCCAACATGTTCAAAAACAATTGTTAATATGGAATTACAATTTAGAATGAGAGATTCTGAAATTAAACAAAGTCAAATGCCTGAAGAATTAAAAGATTGGGTTTCAGAAATAAAATGTATTGATTGTGGTGGTATGAGTAGAGTTCCATTTCATTATTTAGGTCATAAATGTGATCATTGTTATAGTTATAATACAATGCAAGTAAAGCTAATTAAAGGTAATGATGATGAAACAAATAAACCAGTTGATTTAAATTTAAATAATACAGATGAAAAATTATATATTTCAGAACAATTTATAAATAATTCACTCAAACAAAATTTTGAATTTGCAGAAGTTAAAGAAAAATTGAAAGGTGAAAACAACAATAATACAGATAATAAAAATAATAAGAATAAGAATAATGAAAATAACAATAATTTGGAACAATCTAATCAAAATTATTTAACTGAGGAAGATCATTCAATTGATCATGATTATGTAGATAATTTTATTAGAGTTATTAATAATTTTGAAGCATATTCGTCAATAAGTGATGCATTTAAGGATTGGATTAATGCGTCATTACATCATAATATTAGTGATGATGATGATGATGATGATGATGATAATAATAATAATAATGAAAATTATACAAAGTGTAATGATAAGGAGTAATAGAAAATTGGGTGTAATGTTATTTTTTTTATTCTTTTTTTAATATTTGCTAAGCTTTATAGAAAAGAAAATTTGTGTTTTATTTTTATATAATATCAATCTATATAGATATGATAATTTATTTTTCTATAAATAATATACAACAAAATATAAATAATACGAAAATGATCAAATTCAACTATTGTGTCGTATTCGTGAACTTAAAATTGGTATACTTAAAATTTTACTTCTTTTAGTAAGGTCAAGTGAGAGATTTTTATTATCATTATTATTATTACTATTAGAATCATTATTATTGTTACTATTATTATCATTATTATTCTTATTATATGTATCATTACTTTCTGATGCTGATGTTGATGAGCCTATTATACTATGATTCAAACTTGTTGGAGAAGATACCAAGTTTTCCTGTGATGTATAATTTATTATATTCCCTAATTTAGTATCTAATTTTAAACGATCAACATTTTTCAATTTTAAGTCATGTAATTTTAAAGATGCTTCTTCAATATGTGAAGGAATTGAATATGAAGAATTTGCTCTATATCCACTTTGTAAACTATGCCTTGGAGTTGAATTACCTGATTTCATTTTTAAAGAAGATCCCGTTGTTTGTTGAATTAATTGTTGATGATCAGATTTTATTGGTGAAGTTTCTGATATTTGAGAATTTGATCTAAAAGTTCTAGTTGATAATGATGATCTTTTTGAAGTTGGTGAATCATGAATTGAATGATTACTCATTGTTGAATGTCTTGGAGATGGTAATGTAGAACTTGGATTTGCATTTGAAGATAATGAAGGTGGTTGAGGATATCGTTTACTATTAAATTGATAATTAGAATCTTGAACTGATGGAGATTTTCTTGGTAAATGATTAAAATCATTAACTGAACAAGATGGAGATGAAGTTCTTGAATTTTTAGAAGAATTTGAAGATCTTGTATCTTCATGAAGATCAAATTTATCAATATATTCATCAGATAACATTGAAGATAAAGAATATTTTCTTGGTTGTATTGAAGGTAAATTAATTCTAGTTGGATAATTTGATGATGAAGATGAATTATGAGTTGAAGGTAAAAAAGATATAGTTCTAACATTATTTTGATTTATTTTTGTTGGTGCATATTTTGTTTGAGGTAATTTTGAAATTAAATTTGAATCATTTTGAATTGTAGTTGATGAATATATTGAATTATTTGAAGTTAAATTTGAATTTAAATTTGAGTTTAGATTTAAATTTAAATTTGAAGTTATTAATTTATATTCTTGAATAATATTATTATCAAATGCAACATCAATTGGTTTCCAACCAATATTATTTAATAATTGATCATCAGCCTTATATTTAATTAATAATTCTAAACATTTTGAATTTGAATATTGGAATGCTTTATGTAAAGGAGTATCACCATCATTATCTTGAATATTTGGATAAGAACCTTTTTCTAATAATATTGATAAACAATCTGAAAATCCTTTTATACAACATATATGAGAAGGTGTAAAACCTTTAATATCTCTTTGATCAATACAAACATTAAAATATGATAAAAGTAAATTTAAAGTTGCAGCAGAATTACCTAAACAAGCAACATGTAATACAGTTTGTTTTTCAAAAGTTAATTTGATTTCATCTTCATCAGTAATTTGATTATATAATGAACTATTTTTATCTTTTAATTTAATTGAATTATCTTGTATTGATAATTTTAATGAATTTGAAATAAATCTTGAATGAATATATTTTAATAATAATTCAGATATTTGATAATTATTATGAAAGGCTGAATAATGTAAATTTGACCAACCGTTAGATGGATCTATATTATCTAATAAAAAGGGAAATCGTTTTAAAAGTCTTGATGTTATAAAGTAATTATCATCTTTTATTGCATTTCGTAGTCGAATGCTTGGATCTGTCATATTAAAAGTCTAAAAAAATACTATTATAACTAATTAAATTATCTGCCATATGTATATATATGTTTATATATGTATGTCTGTCCTTTTCTATAAAAAATAAACTTTTTTAATTTTAGTTTGGTTTATCTTATCCCTTTGATAAATTGTTTATCGATTTAAATATATATCAAATATTCATATAAAAAAAAACTTTTCCTTTCTTAATGATAAATTAATTCGGTGATAAAATCAGAGTAGTTAAAATATTAAAATTTAATAGAATACTGAGGACAAAAATAAAATATTATTATGTTAACTTGAATAAATCAAATTGCACCTAAGTTGATCTCTCTATTTATATATACTATATACTATATATATATATATTATACTGTATATATAATCAATTACTATCGCACAATACAATTAAAAATAATCAAAAATAAGAAAAAGAAAAAAGCTAAATTTCTTCCCTGCGCTTCCCGAATGACGTTACTCGTTACTCGTTCTTTTCTCTTTGTAGTGGGAGAGTGACATGACACAATACATTTTTACGCTCCCATTTCTTGCTGGAGAATTAGTTTCCTATTTGGGTAAATTAAATGCGGGAAGAAAATGGGCGAAAATTCCCCTTTTTCTTCTTTTTCAGAAAAACTGAAAGTTGAAAGTTGAAAGTTTGTATGGCGTCGATAGACCTCATTCATCACTATTCACTATACACTATACACTATACACTATACACTATACACTATTTACTATTATTAATTTAAAATGGAAATTTATGTGTATTATTACACAAAGGAAACTACTGTTTCAGAATAAACTATCACTCAATTATCAAAGCATTTACATTATATACAACATTTCATCCATTCTGTGTAACTAATTAATTATTTAAAAATCACCCATAAAATGATTGGATAATAGTTATTATTTGAAAGTATAATGAAAGGAGGCTAACAAAATTTTCTTTTTCTTTTTTAATATTAAATATTATAAATTCAATCACAATTACAAAAATACTCCAATTTTAAAAAGAAACGAATAATATATATTTAAAATAATGGTTAAATTTATTTATAATATCTACTAATACTTTTAACAAGTTTAGCAATTTGTAATCCTTTCTCCTCTTCACTTTTTCTTGTAATAAGTTGTAAGCATACTGGCATATTATTAAATATTTCAGGTTTATATTGAGCTCTAATTTTTTTTTCTAATTCTGTTCTACTTTCTCTTTCTTGTAAAATATCAATTTTGGAATCAACTTTCCCAAATGGCATAACAATACTTGAACAATCACAAAGATTACATACACCAGTATAATCTAAACATGTAAATGTATTAGGTACAATTGATGTCGATGCCATAACAGGTGCAATAATTAAATCTAATTGATTTTCTTCCCAAAATTTTAAATATTCTTGTTTAATTAAATAAACTTCATGACATAAATCCCACCATTCATTAATATTTAATGCACCTTTTGCATTTTTTATATTAACTAAATAATCTAATAAATCATGAATTGGTTCACCTGATCTTTTACATTCATTAATAATTTCTTTACCACCATCAGCACCATAAACTTTAAATAATGCAGAAATTAAACGTTTATGATTAGGCCATTCAATTTTAACAACTTCAATATTATATTCACTTGTTTTTAAATCTTCATAAATTTCTTTTAGATTTCTAACAATTGCAGGCATTGGTTCAACATTACCACTATCAAACCAAATACCAATTTTAATCTTTTCAGGAATTTTAAATTCTCTCCAATTAAAACTTAAAACTTTTGGATCGTAAATCCAACATTTTGTATTAATTATAATTTTCATTAAAAATTCAATTTCTTCTAATGTTTTACCTAATGGTCCAATAACTGATGGAATAGATTCTTGTGATTCATAAGAATTACTAACTCTTAAATAACTAATTCTACCAACACTTGGTTTAATTGCGAAAATACCATTATAAGCTGCTGGAATTCTAATACTACCTCCAATATCTGTACCAAATCCAATTCTTGAACCACCAGCTGCAATTAATGAACCTTCACCACCTGATGATCCTCCTGATGATAAATTAATATTTATACCATTAAAAGTATATGGATATAAATTTGATTCAGTCTCTGCAGCCATCATTGCCATTGGAACGCATGTTTTAACATAAAAAACAGCACCTAATTCTAAAAGTTTATCAGCTAATAATGAATTTTTTGTTTTATTTGCAAATGCTAATGAAACATAACCAATTGATGATGGTATACCAATTAAATCAACTTGATCTTTTAATGAAATTGGAATTCCATGTAAAATACCAACTGTTTTACCAGTTTTTTCAAAAATTTCATCTAAATATTTTGCCCTTTCGATTGCTTTATCAATAAAAATTTCAGAACAACATGATAAAATTTGATGAGCTAACATTGCCCTATGTGCAAAAGCAGTTGTAACTTTTAATGATGATAAAATACCTTTTGATATTAATTCAGAAATTTCCATAATTGTTTTATTTGTAATATCAATTTCATCTTGTGGTAAAATTGTATCAAGATAATCACTTGTATTAACAAAACCTTTTGATATCATATCATTTTTTAAATTTGGATTAATCCATTCACTTGGAATTGAATCTTGTAAAGATTCTCTCTTTCGTTCTACTATTAATTTCCAAGGTTCAGACATTTAGAAGATTTTTTAGATATATTTTTTTAAAAGTGATTTATTTTATTTCTCTTTGTTATATAACATAAAAAAAACAAGTAATGTAAAAATAATATGAGAGATCAAACATTATATCCATCATGAAAAGTGAGCTTATTTATTTATTTTTTGACTTAATATTTATTTTAATTGAGTCAATATCTCGCCGACAAAAAAATAGGACTGACTTACCTGTTCAGGTTTAGGCAGATTAAAAAATTAGTATACAACTGTTTTTAAAAAGATAAGATTAGATAAGATAAACAAAAATATAATACAGAATTATCAGTACATAATTAAAAGTAATGCTAAATAAAAATCTGTTAACAGTTGATTAGAAAAATCTCAATTCCTATTAGCCGATATTCGCCGAAACCGCAATTTTGTAATAGCCTCCAGTTTGTCAGTAGATAAATGATTCTTATCTGTGTGGTGCGATTTTCCTTATTAGGAAATAGTCTCGCCGGAGTTTTGCACAATGCTGTTGAGAAGATCGTTTAGTTTTTTAGCAATTGTTTTGTTTGTTGAATGTAGGTACACTTTGCTTGTTTGTTTGTTTGTTTGTTTGTTATCTTTTTGCAGAACAAGTATTTGATAATAGCATCTTGAAATATCCGAGAGATACATTACTAACGATACTGTTATGATTGTGTTAAAATTTGGTACAATGTAAGTTATCTATTTAGTCTTGGAATATTAATACTTTTAAAAATAAACGAATATATAAATCTGTACAATATCGCAAAATTATCAATTGATTAAACTTTTTATAAACTATTGTTTTTATTAACTTATATTTTTCAATAAGTTTATTAAAATAACAAAACAAGAATTATTAACATCTTTATTATTATTATTATTATTATTATTGTTATTCAATGACAGATTTTCAACCAATTTTAAGTCAAGGTTATGGATATGGGTTTGCTGTTGGCCTTGGTGCGGCATTCGCCCTTTTAATGGCAGTCTTAACAAAAATTTTAACAAGATTTATGGGTCAAGTTCAAAATTCAGAAAGATTTTCAACAGCATCAAGAAATGTTAGTTCAGGTTTAATTGCATCTTCAACTGTTTCTGCTTGGACTTGGCCAGCAACTTTACTTTCTTCAGGTGCTTGGAGTTATAGTCATGGTGTTTCAGGTGGTTTCCTTTATGGTGTTGGTGGTACAGTTCAAGTTACCTTATTTTTATTTTTAGCACTTCAAATTAAACAAAAAGCTCCAACTGCTCATACAGTTTCTGAATGTTTTTCAATTAGATTTGGTAAATCAGGTCATTGGGTTTACCTTTGTTATTGTATTTGTACAAATGTTTTAATTTCTTCATTATTATTATTAGGTGGATCTCAAGGTTTTTCAGCTGCGACTGGTATGCATGTTGTTGCAGCAAGTTTCCTTTTACCATTAGGTGTTATGGCTTATACTGCATTAGGTGGATTAAAGGCAACATTTATTTCTGATTGGATTCATACAGTTATAATTTATATAATTTTAATTGTTACAAGTTATACAGTTTATTGTTCATCATCATTAATTGGATCACCATCAAAAATGTATGATTTATTAGTTGATGTTCAAAAAGTTTTTCCAAGTTCAAGTGGTCAAAGTTATTTATCATTTCATGATTCAGAAATGTTTTTTTTAACTTGGTCAGTTATGTTAGGTGGTTTAAGTTCAGTTTTTGGAGATCCAGGTTATTCACAAAGGGCAATTGCATCTGATGCGAAAAGTGTATTTCAAGGTTATTTAATGGGTGGTTTATGTTGGTGGATTATACCAATGTGTTTGGGATCATCTGCAGGTTTAGCATGTAGAGCATTATTATTAAATCCAAAATTTGTAACATATCCAAATGAATTAACAGATAGTGAAATTAATTCTGGTATGCCAGTAATTTATGGTATGTTTATGATATTTGGTAAAAGTGGAGCAGCAGCTGGTTTATTAATGCTTTTTATGTCAGTTACATCTGCATCATCAGCTGAATTAATTGCATTTTCAAGTGTTACAACTTATGATATTTTTAGAATTTATATTAAACCAGATGCAAGTGGTAAAGAATTAGTTAGAATTTCACATTTATCAGTTATATTTTTTAGTTTATTAATGGCAGTTTTATCAATTGTATTTAATTATATTGGAGTTACAGTTGGTTGGTTATTAAGTTTTATTGGAATTATATTATCACCAGAAGTTGGAGCTGTTACAATGATGTTATTTTGGCCAAAAATGACAAAATTATCATTAATAATTGGTGCACCATTAGGTACATTAACAGGAATTGCATGTTGGGTTGGTAGTACATATGTTTATGGTGATCATATTGTTAATAAAACAACATTAATGACATCAAAGGCAACATTTATTGGTAATATAACTGCATTATTTAGTGCACCAATTTATTATACATTAATTAGTTTAATTAAACCTGATCCTCAACCATTTAATTTAAATTTATTAGGTAAAGATATTAAAATGGCAGATGATTATGATATTGAAGAAGAGAAAGCAATTATAATTACAGATAAAGAAGAGAAAATTTTAAAAAGGCAGACATTTTATTCATTATTAATTAATTTTTTAATTTTATTATTAGTTTATGTTATGGTTGCATGTATTTTATTTGGAATTAAAAAAGATTTTAGTAAATCATCATTTGTCGGATTTATTATTGTTTGTTTAATTTGGGTTGTTGTTGCTGCATTATATATTATTATATTACCATTATATCAAGGTAGACATTCATTAATGTTTATAATTAAAAATTTAATTAAATTCCAATTACCTGAACATCCAATGAATTACCAAGAAAATCAAGATGAAAATGAAGATGAAGTTGAAATTGAAGGTGAAATTTTAATGGATAAAGATTCTAATGATGAAAATTTTAGAACTAATACAGATGATAATGATAGTGTTGAAAGAGTTAGTTATATACATGAAACTAAAGTTTAATTTATTTGAGAGGAAAGAATTAAAGAATTATTGCTTAAAATTTGAAGAAAATGAAAATTAGGAATTGTGAGATATTAAAAATTAAAAATAATAAATTAAACCGGAGCGGTAATAAATTGTGGGGTTGAAACTGAAATGATTAAACTGAAAATCTTTAAATGGATAAATTTTTCAAGAATGATTACAAAATTCACGGTCCCCGGTTGTCAGTGCTCCGATGACTTTAAATAAGAATAATGAATTTTTTAAGGAATCTTAAAAATTAAAAAAAAAATTCACTTAAGAGCGAAACCCGGAGATTTTTTATTTTATTTTTCTATTTAATTTCTTCTATGTAAAAAAAAAAAAACAATTTATTACTATAAAATCTTATCGATAAATTTTTGTTGCCAGTATTCCGAGCATTATTTACTAAGAAACGTTAGGACTTGCGGACAGGAAGAGGGTGTTTTCATTTGTTCGCTTGAATTGAATTGATTTGTTTGTTTGTTTGTTTGTTTGTTTGTTTGTTTTATTATAAACTGAGTAAATAATAAAATATTACTACTTAACTCTGTATTGAAATCCCGGCTTTTATTTCTTTATTGTTTGTTAAATAAATATATATATCAAACTATATATATAACAACAATAATATAACAACAATAATAACTAGATGAATAAATAAATTTAGAATGTATTAAATGAACAATAATAGCTAACTAACCTAAACCCCGAATATTATATACAATATATACAATAAAAAATACGTGCCTTTCTGATTAACTTAATACGCGATTTTAATTATTATTGTGGTCATTTTAGTTTTAATTACTGTAATAATATACTTAATTAATTGGCCACTCCAGGTAGCCGGCGCATTTTTTCACTTAATGTAAATAAAAAAATGTCTCTTTTCATTCGTTTTCTAATACTAATCATTATTTGTTGGTTAATTGAAACATAAAAAGATAGTATAAATACTTTAATCTTCCCCAGATTCAATTTTTTCAAATTATTCCTTTGTTTTAACTTTCTCTCTTTTTCCTTTCCTTGTTAGTTTCTTTCTTCTATTACTTTTTACTCATTTTTTTTCTTTTGTTTTAACTTCTTTGTAATTAAGAAAACTTAGGTGAATTATTATCTAATTAAATAAATTTTCCTTGAAGAAAAAAAAGCTAATAAGATTAACTACTAAGTTTTGTTTCTTTCTCAATTCTCCAATAATCAATCAATCAATCAATCAATCAATCTATACTAAACTATAAAAATTAATTTTCAATTCTTTTCTTTTATATATAAATACATTCAATTAATATAAATAATATATTCATAAAATAATGTCTTCAGCATCTCAAAAATCAAATCAAAGACCAAAAAGTACAGTTATTGACTTAATTGCTGGTGGTACAGCAGGTTTATTTGAAGCTTTATGTTGTCATCCTTTAGATACTATTAAAGTTAGAATGCAATTATATAAAAAAGCTGCAAATTCTGGTATTAAACCACCTGGTTTATTTGCAACTGGTTATAATATTTTCGCAAATGAAGGTTTCTTTGCTTTATATAAAGGTTTAAGTGCTGTTTGTATTGGTATTGTTCCAAAAATGGCAATTAGATTCTCTTCTTATGGTTTTTATAGATCTTTATTTACTGATGAAAAGGGTAATATTTCAGGTCCTTTAACTTTCCTTTCTGGTGTTATGGCTGGTGTTACTGAAGCTTGTATTGTTGTTAATCCAATGGAAGTTGTTAAAATTAGAATGCAAGCTCAACATAATTCTTTAAGAGATCCATTAGCAAAACCAAAATACACAAGTGCTCCACAAGCTGCTGTTTTAATTGTTAGAGAAGAAGGTTTAAAAACTTTATGGAGAGGTGTTGCTTTAACTGCTGGTAGACAAGCAATTAATCAAGGTGCTAATTTTACAACTTATTCATTCTTAAAATCTCGTTTACAAGATTCTCAAAATACTGAAGTTTTACCAACTTATCAAACTGCAATTATTGGTTTTATCTCTGGTGCAATTGGTCCATTCTGTAATAATCCATTAGATACTATTAAAACTAGAATGCAAAAAGAAACTGCAATTACAACTGAATCAAACTTAAGTAGAGGTCTCAGAATTGGTAAGAATTTAATTAAGGAATCTGGTATTTCCGCTTTCTACAAAGGTATTATCCCAAGAGTTATTAGAGTTGCTTCAGGTCAATGTGTTGTTTTCCCAGTTTATGAATTCTTCAAAGGTTTCTTATACCAAGTTGCAGGTTATGATGAACCACCAAAGAAATTAAAATAGTTTTGATAATTATTTTAATTTATAATATAAAACTATACTATTATTTATTTCTCTATATATTATTATGTAACAAAAAAAAATTATCAAAAGTAATAGATTTTTCAAAAGGATATGTTTAAATAGTAATATTTTTTCCATTAATATTACGTAGAAGCTGCTTACAAATACACTAGAAATAACCACTACATTTGAAGATATAATAGGAAAAAAACTACATCATAATTCAAAAAACTACATGCGAATTTAAAACAATTTAATATAATATAAAAGACTAAGTCGTTAAATAATTGAAAATGATAAATGAATTATGAAAATTAACTCTATTTCATTTATTGTTAATTAACATTTTTATCAAATATCTTAATGACAAATCAATCATACTATATTTTTTAAAATTCCATAAAATCATGTTGGAAAGATAAAATCAATGTTTTAAATTTTATTTATTATATTTTAAAAATTAACAATTTCAATTATTTTATTTTTAATTAATTAATATTTCTAATTTTTCTTTTTAATATATAAATTGTATATATGCAAATTTGATATATTTAATTAAATTAATCTAATCGAATAAACCGAAACCCATGTCATCATCAGATTCTTCTTTTTCTTCTTCTTCAGCTTCAGCAGCAGCTTCTTCAGATGCACCTGCAGCAGCAGAACCTGAGGCAGCACCAGCAGCTGGAGCAGCAGCAGCCATTGAGAATAAGATTTCTTTTAAGTCTTTACCTTCTAAAGCTTTTGCGAAAACTGAAGTCCAAACTGGTTCAACTGAAGCACCAGCTGCTTTTAAAATAGTTTGTAAGTTTTCAGATGAAATTTCCTTTTCAGCATCAGCTAAGATTAAAGCTGCATATGAAACAAGTGCGTCAGACATTTCTTAATAATCTAATTGGTTTGTTTTTAATTATTAAAATTCAGTAAAATCAATGTAACTAAACTAAAAAATTTCAGTAAAAGAGAAAAATTCAAATTATAACATTAAATCTCTATAAATTTTCTAATATTATGGAATAAAATTCATCAATATGGCGGTGCGAATTCGTTGATTTCGACAACTTGATAATTTTCAGTAATATTACAAGACAAGCTTTGCGTTTGAGTGTTTCCTTTTTGGGACGTGTGTGACTGCTTTTTTTTAAATTGATTTTTTTAACATATGCCAGACTCTAATTATTGTAAATTCGAGCTTTATTTATATTTATATTTTAAAATTTATGCATTATATACTATACATATCTATTTTTATATACATATGTATATATATAAATCACTACACCGCCACTGTGGCTGATGAATATCATAATAAAATAATAATTGAATTTTCTTTAATACACAATTATATCTATATACAAATTTGGTTAAATTATAAATATAAAAACATCATGTACATATGTATATAAAAATAATAATGTAAATATAAACAGGAATTGATATCGAAATTGAAATTTTATGATAATGATAAATTTTTTATTACTATAATTATTAATATTTATTATTAATATTTATTATTATTATGCGGTAAATTTCTTTAAATTAGATAACCAATCAAGGTATTCATTGTTTTCTTTAACACCAGAATAAGCAAGGATAAAATCAGCTAATGCACTATTAATACCTCTTGAATTTAAATATTGATTAATAGCTTCTTGTAATTCTTCACCAAGATTAGCAAATTCAGGACCTGAGTATTTTAAATCTCTAATTGCAGATGCTTCTGGTGATTCATCTAATGCAATTTTAGCATCTTCAAAATTTGTAATTGCAGAAACTGCAAATGAAGAATCTGTTAATGATAATGATAAATCAAAACCAGTTGCTTTAGAATCTTTAACAATAACAACATTAACATCAGCAACACCAACTTCATTTAATTCATCTTCTAAATATTCAGCATTTTCTGCTTGATCTTGTAATTGTTTTAAATGATAAGAAGTTTGAGAAATTCTTAAAACATCAAAATAAATATGAATTGTTTCAGTTGGTGTCTTTTTAATTAATTCAGCTAAAACTTTACCATCAGTGTTAACAATTTCAATTTTATTTTGTTCTAAATAAGTTTTGAATGATTCATCTAATCCAAATGCATCACTTTCTTCAAATTTTAATTCTTGACTAAGAACTTCATGTAATTGTTTGGTAATTTCATTCTTTCTAATTGTTGAAGTTGAAAATAATGCACATGATCTTTGTAAAACTAATTTATTTGATTTAGTTAATTGTGATTTTAAAATTGAATTTGATGATTTTAAATTGGATTTAAAAACTTGTGTGAATAATCTTGATGACATTGTTAGTACTTCACCGATTGATTTATTTTCTGGTTATTCCTATAAAAAATTTTGAAAAAGAAAAAATAAAGAAAAGGAAAACAAAATCAGCTAAAGCTACAGATTTTAGTGGCAAAATAGAGTAGCTAAATAGATTGAGGCCAAATGACAGATCATAAAATTATGTACAAATTAATTACTGAATTCAACGTCGCGGGTTCCACGGAGAAACATGTGGATTTCCCTTTTCGGTAATTATATATGTTTTATATTTTACAAATAATTTGAACAATATAATTGAAGTTTAACTGTCTAAAATTATAATAGTATTTCTAATGTATTTTAATGCAGTATATAAAAATATATATTATAACAATCACACAAGTTTATTTTCTAAAAGTAGTGAATGGTGATAAAAGCTAGAAAAAAAATTATGTGCAAAAAAGATTTTTTTCTTTTAGAATAAAAAAAATTGAAGAGAAAAATTTAAAAAATTATGACTTTAAAATGTATAAGCATAAATTATGTAAAATAGTAACATAAACAAAAAAAAGTTTAATATTGTTAACTTGAAATCAAAACAATAAGCATTGAGAAGTAGAGCAACATATAAAAGAATGATAAAAAATCGAATTGAATTGGAATTAATTAAAATCAAGTGAATCAGAAAAGGTAAAATGAAGTGAAATAAAATTAAAATATAAGCAAGTAATCTCTCTGTGAATATGTAGAAATAAAAAAAAGGTTGTGGTAATAAAAATTAATATTATACTATTTAAAAAGTGGATAAGTTTAATGAAATAAAATAATTGATAAAAATGATTTGATAAAAAACAAATTGTGATATGAACTCATTTTATCTTATATTTTTTTCGTATATTTTCCGTTATTTGTTTATTGAAAAATAAAGGGGGAATAATATTAATGTTTTAATTTTTTTTAATTGAATTATTTTAAAATTTATTTTCTTTCATCTAATTTGAATAAAACTTTTAAATTTTCATACATTAAATAACTAATTGAAACAGCTGGAATTACTTTAGCTAAATTTGGAACTAAACCTTTAAATAAACCCTGTACTCCCTCTCTTTGAACAGTTTGTTGTAAAACATCAAAGAATCCTGTATAAGTATAAGGATGTGCATAAGTACCTTGAGCTTGTAATCTAGTTCTTAATAAATTAATTGGATAAACTAAAGTTGCACCAAAAGTACCTGATGAAGCACCAATTGTTAAAACTATATAATTTGGTAAATGAACATCATCAACTGGGCAATTTAATTTTATAGATTGATTTTTAATATACCATTTTTTAACAGTTGTAAAAGTACCTAAATCTAATGCAGCATATGGAAACATACCACTTAAACCTACTAATAAACCCCTATAAAATACACGTATTCCACCCTCTTTATATAAATCAGATGCAGTTCTAAATAATAATTTAAAACCTTTAATTTTAGAGTCTAATGATGCACATTGAAGTCTATATTTTAAAGTATCAATTGGATAAACTGTTGTTTGAGCTAAAACACCACCGATACCACCACTTAAATAAGTTGAAAATTTTGATAATTTTTTTTCATCATCAACACCTTCTAATTGACACATTAATTTTTTTGTTGCTTCAAATGAACCAAATTTCATTGCACTTTCAGGGAAAACTTTTATAACATTTAAACCATTACCAACATAAAATGCTTTTATACCACCTTGTTTATAAATTGTTTTAATTGCTCTAACTAATGGAGATTCAATTTTTTGAGGTGCAATTTTTTTATGTCTAATTTCTTCAATATGATGCCTTAAAACAGTTTTATTTTTTAAAAGAGTTGAAGATAAATCAGTTCTAGCAATTAAGAAAACTTTAATTCTATCTAAAGGTGCAGTAGAAGTTCTTGATACAACACCTGATAAACCACCTGCTAAGAAATAACCAACACTATTTAAAATATCATCACCAACTGTAACATCACCATCAGATGATAAATTATCTAAATTATCATTAAAAAATTTATATGCCGTACGAATTCTTGAACCATCAATTCTAGGCATAAATAATAAAGAATCTCTAAAAGCTGAATAAGTTATAAAACCTTTCTTTTCAATATCAATATTATTAAAAAAAGTTTCAATTTCTTTTGGTTCTGGATTACAACCAATATTTTTTAAATAATTTGAAACATCATTTGGTTTTATAAGACCATCATGATCTTTATCAACATTTAAAAAACCTTTTTCAATTTGAGCTTCAGCTGTCATTAAATATTTATCAAATTTTTCAAAATCAACTGATTTAGGTCGACTAGTCCAAAAATGATTTTTAGTTGAATCTTGAGAAAAAGATTGAAATATTTCAGACATTGCAAATGGTGAATCTTTAAGTGGGTGATTCTCTTCTATCATTGCTTTTTGAAATTCTTCAAATGAAACTTTACCGGAACCATCCTTATCTATTGATCTAAATATTTGTTCATGTCTTTTCTTTTTATCTTCAGGTGATTCATTGGGAAACATGATATACTATTTAACTATGAATTTTTGTTTTCGTTTATGTATTTATTTTATTGGTATAATATTATATTAAAATATTAAATTTATATTTGAATTATAGAATGATCAAAAGAGAATATTAGAAATGGGTATTTTGTTTATAACTGTGAATTGAAATTAATTCAATGATGAAAAAAAAAGGGAAACTGTAAATGAAAAACTTTTAGTATTTGTTTCAAAGGAAAAAATAGATAGGGAAAATATTTAAATTATTACTGTTGACTGTAATGTAATAATCTAATAAATAAATTTATATTAAGATATAATTGTTATTTATCTATTTGTTAATTGTTATTGTATATATATAGAGATAAAATAGTTATATTGAATATTAAGAAATATTTGAAAAGTGTTTAAAAAATTGTAAATCACATCCGTTAAAGAAAAAAATATGTAAATTTAAATTGTTGTAAATGCAATGGGAGAGGAAAAACGCACTTTTTTTTCTGGGGGTGAAAAAAAAAAATATTTTTTCTATTATGGTAAAAATATGTCTAATGTTCTTAAATATTTAATTATCCAATACAATATTAGATAAATAATATTATTAAATTGATAGAAGAGTGGGTATGATTTTATTATTGCTACATATTTATGTCTTGTATTTATTGGAATATGTCTTTTAGTAAGCATTTTAATTATAATTGTACTAATTCCATAGATTCCGTATAATAATAAAATAATTAATAAGAAATAAGAAATAAAAAAATAAGAAATAAGAAAGTTATTCCGTCTATCGACGCTTTCCGTAAAATATAAAATATAAAATATAAATTATAAAATATAAAATACATCAGTACACCAGTGATTATCTAATTTAATAATTAAGAATTTAACACTTGATTTTGAATTTGGCGGAAGTACAGAAAGGAAACGAAAAGAAAGATTTCAAATATGGTAATTAAATTTAGAAGAATAAATTTTCAATATTTTGCCATCGACTTTTTTTGAAAATACTTGATTATTATTATTATATTATTATTATTACTATTACATTATTGTTAATATAAAACATTCTCAAAATTAAAGAATGTCTGTTAATATCTTTGGTGATCAGGTAACCGAAGAAAGAGCTGAAAATGCAAGACTTTCATCTTTTGTTGGTGCAATCGCAGTTGGTGATTTAGTTAAATCAACTTTAGGTCCAAAAGGAATGGATAAATTATTAACATCTGCATCATCTGGTGAATCATTAGTTACAAATGATGGTGCTACTATATTAAAATCAATTCCATTTGATAATCCAGCTGCAAAAGTTTTAGTTAATATTGCAAAAGTTCAAGATGATGAAGTTGGTGATGGTACAACATCAGTTACAGTTTTTTCATCTGAATTATTAAGAGAAGCAGAAAAATTAGTTGATCAAAAAATTCATCCACAAACAATTATTGAAGGTTATAGAATTGCTTCAAAAGTTGCATTAGATGAATTAAAAAATTTAGCAATTGATAATTCAAATAATAGTGAAAAATTTAAACAAGATTTAATAAATATTGCAAAGACAACTTTATCTTCAAAAATTTTATCACAGGATAAAGATTATTTTGCTAAATTAGCAGTTGATGCAATACTTAGATTAAAAGGTTCAACAAATTTAGATCATATTCAAATTATTAAAAAAGTTGGTGGTAAATTATCAGATTCTTTCCTTGATGAAGGTTTTATTTTAGATAAAAAATTTGGTGTTGGTCAACCAAAAAAAATTGAAAATGCTAAAATATTAATTGCAAATACTTCAATGGATACTGATAAAATTAAAATATTTGGCGCAAAATTCAAAGTAGATTCTACAAGTAAATTAGCTGATTTAGAAAAGGCAGAAAGGGAAAAAATGAAAGAAAAAGTTGAAAAAATTAAAAAATTTAATATTAATTGTTTTGTTAATAGACAATTAATTTATGATTGGCCTGAACAACTATTTACTGATGCAGGTATAAATTCAATTGAACATGCTGATTTTGATGGAGTAGAAAGATTAGCATTAGTTACTGGTGGTGAAGTTGTTTCAACTTTTGATGATCCAACAAA
Source organism: Pichia ethanolica (assembly GCA_030570435.1). Lineage (NCBI taxonomy): Eukaryota > Fungi > Ascomycota > Pichiomycetes > Pichiales > Pichiaceae > Pichia > Pichia ethanolica. The sequence continues at coordinate 29,975 of JAJLVP010000335.1, forward strand.
TGTTAAATTAGGTTATTGTGATTCAATTGAAGAAATAATTATTGGTGAAGATATAATGACTAAATTTTCAGGTGTTGCTAAAGGTGAAGCTTGTACAATAATTTTAAGAGGTGCAACAGAACAATTATTAGATGAATCCGAAAGATCATTACATGATGCATTATCTGTTTTATCTCAAACAACAATAGAAACAAGGACCGTTTTAGGTGGTGGTTGCTCTGAAGTAAATATGGCTAAAGCTGTAGATCAAGCAGCGCAGAATGAATCCGGAAAAAAATCATTAGCAATTGAAGCATTTGCTAGAGCTTTAAGACAATTACCAACAATATTAGCTGATAATGCTGGTTATGATTCAAGTGAATTGGTTACAAGATTAAGATCTGCAATATATAATGGAGCGATAACTTCTGGTTTAGATTTAAACAAAGGTGATATTGGTGATATGAGAGAATTAGGTATCGTTGAAAGTTATAAATTAAAATATGCTGTTGTATCTTCCGCTTCTGAAGCTGCAGAAGTTTTATTAAGAGTTGATAATATTATAAGAGCTAAACCAAGAACTGCAGATAGAAACATGGGTTGATAATTTGCATATTTGTTTGATTCACTTTTTTCTAATTGTTAATTTTATAATACATATATATATATATTTATAATGATTATTCATTCTTAAAAATAATTTATAAATCATATAAAATTTAAATGTAAATAAATTCAATGAAAATTTATAGGATTTGCTTCATTAAATAAATAAAAATTGTTTAGCTATTTGATCATGTAATTTGATTTATTTGAATATTATTAAATATAAATTAATGACGTTTAATATATTCATAGGAAGTAACTTTTAATTATCCACAAAAGGCCTTTCAGAGATAAAATTAAAATGAAATAGAAATATATAGATTTCGAAAATAGCATAAGGTCTCTCATGAAAGCTAAGTGTCCAAATAAGGAAAACAAGAAAGAAAATAATAAAATCAAATTGAGCTTTGAATTGATTTTTATAAAAATGTAATATATAAATGTATATATTTATAATAAAATAATATACATAAAATATTCTTCATATACTAATAGTTATTTAAATCGTCAAAATCCTTTAATCGCTCTTATTTTTAGATTTCTTTTTATCGTTATCGGTAGTGTTTAATTCATCATTATCATCATCTGTTTCATCTTCTAGTTCGAAATTTCCACTTATCTCTGATGATTTTAACTTCTCTTTTTCTTTTTTCAGTTGTTCATCTAAATCTTTTTCACCATCGTCAAATGGATCTTCTAATTTATTAGAATCATCAAATGGATTATTAGAATCATGTTCTTGAATATCATTGATATTATTTGAATTATCAAATGGATTAGCATTACTTTCTAAACTTCTTAAATCATCAAATTCAAAGTCATTATCATATTGTTCTAAATCAACTGTATCTGCTGTTGGTATTGCACCAGATGCTGAAGTTGGAACTTGAGTAGAAGCAGCTAATAAATATGAAGAATCAGTTGGTCTCCAAATAAATGCAATACCAATAAAAACAATAAAATAAATACATGATGGCCAAAATGTAGTTAATACATCATCAAACTTCCAAAATCTTTCAATTGATTCAGTTAAATTATCATTAAATATAATTATACTTGATATAACAAATGCAAAAACCAATAATAAAAGTGAGCCAAATATCAATTTGAATAATTTATTATACATTTTTAATTTAACAATTTGTTTATTATCTGCTAACATTTGAGTTGTTTTTCTTAATGAAGTTAAAATCCAGAAGTATAATCCCATAAAAACTATAGCTAATGGAATTGTAATAAGGAGAATGATCCAAGAATCTGAATTAAATGAATCAGATGCTTTTGAAGTATCTGTTGTCGATGCAGTTGGTTGTGATTGAGTTGTATAATATGATAACCAAGAGAAAGCAGTTGATAATAAGAAGTGAATACCACAAGCAATTTTGCAAAAATTCATCAATCTTCTAGGTAATTTTGGATAAACAATACCATAACCTAAAGAAATAATTAATAAAAGAAATAAAGAAAATGAAATTTTAAAGGCATTCAAAATACTAATGAAGACAACATAAAATTGAACACCACCTGGTAAAGGATATTTCTTGTTATTATTTTGAACATCATATAATGACCATGTTAAAATATCTTCAATTGTTAAAAATACAAAAAAACCGGCTAAGTATTTTTGTAATAATAAAAGTTCTGATCTATGTCTAAATACTGGGAATAAATATATACATAAACAGACAGCATAGACGACAGCTAATAAACCATATAATGATAATAAAGGAATTTGAGATGCTGGTAAATTACCAAAAGAATTATGGAAATTTACAATCATATCAAAATTATTTAAATCACCAGAATAAGGTGGATTAAAAGCTGCAATACAATAATAACCAGTTTCAGTAACATGATAACTAAAATCATTTGTTCCTAAATCTGTTAAAACAGTTGTTTTAACATTTGCATAAGTTGTTATATTATCACTAACAATAAATTGATATAATTCATCAGATGTACATAAACCTTGATTAATTAAAGTTTCATCACAAAGATATCTTCTATATCCGGATTCATCTGTAACACCTAATTTATCTATATCTTTATATTCAAATATAATAAGTGAAATTGAAGCATTACCAGTTGATGGATTAACTGTATCAAAAGATCTTAAATCAACTTTAATAAAAGGTTCAATTGGTCCACCCCAATCTATTTTACTGTACATACCAGTACAATATTCTGCTGTTTTTCCTGTAAGTTTAATCTTTTGAGCTGATACCGAACATATTGTAAGGAAATATATGATAAAATAATAAATACAACCAAATTTCATAATTGTAATTATAATTGTAAATGTAATGATTTAAGTGTATATATAATTATCAATTGATTTATTTCTCTTACCTTTTATATTTCAGTTCAAGAGAATAATTTAATTACTATTTAAATAAATTAATAATAATATAAAAATCATAATAATAAATTCATTATCATTAACTTTCAACTAGCAGTCAAGTCTCCTTTCCTAAGTTTTCCTTTTTCTTTTTCCCTCACTTTAAGTGAATATATCAATAATAATTTTATTTATTGTTCATATATTAAAATTAAACTCTAAAGAAAGGGAGTAAAAAGAGTTTACCAAACGCTCCGACGCGACTGTAAGTAAACATAATACATAATTATGTATGTATTTGTAATTCTTTTTTTCAATATGCATAAATTGAATTAATTATATAATTTCTAACTTCCATTTTGACGTTAAATATATAAGCTGTATTTTTTTAATTACATCATTTCTTTTTTTCAATATTTGAAATATATATTGGAAAGTTAAAGATATAAAAATTAACAAAGAACTTTTAATATGTTAAGGTTTTTATCTAAAAAAAGTTCTTTTAACGTAACAAGAAATTTTGCTACAGCTGTAAATTCTAAAGCACTCAAGAAATATCCAGTTGGCTCAGAATTAAATGGTTATAAAATTCAAAGGGTTGAACATGTTCCAGAATTTAATTTGGTTGCTGTTGCATTAGAACATCAGAAAACGGGTTCAAAACATCTTCATATTGATCGTGAAGATTCAAATAATGTTTTTAGTATTATATTTAAAACTAATACCCCAAATGATACAGGTTTACCTCATATTTTAGAACATACAACATTATGTGGATCTGAAAAATATCCAGTAAGGGATCCTTTCTTTAAAATGTTAAACAGAAGTTTATCTAATTTTATGAATGCTATGACAGGTCATGATTATACATTTTATCCATTTGCAACAACAAATGTAAAAGATTTTAATAATTTAATGGATATTTATTTAGATGCAACATTACATCCTTTATTAACATCAGAAGATTTTTATCAAGAAGGTTGGAGATTAGAAAATGAAATCACTAAAGATAAAACATCTCCATTAACTTTTAAAGGTGTTGTTTATAATGAAATGAAGGGTCAAGTTTCAGATTCTTCATATTATTTTTGGATTAAGTTTCAAGAATCTATTTATCCTTCATTACATAATGCTGGTGGTAATCCAGCTAAAATGACAAATTTAGTTCATGATGATTTAATTGACTTTCATAATATATGTTATCATCCATCAAATTCAAGAACTTTTACTTATGGTAACATACCGTTAATTGAACATCTTAAAAAACTTGATTCTGCATTTATTCCTTTTGGTAAAAGATTTTCAAAAAATATTTTAAAACAACCAATTGATTATGAAAAAAATGTTGAAGTTTCTGTTAATGGTCCATTAGATCCAATGTTACCACCAGATGCTCAATATAAAACTTCTTTAACGTGGAAAACTGGTATTCCAACAGAAATATATGAAACTTTCTTGCTTAAAATGACATCATCCTTATTAACAGATGGACATTCTTCTCCATTATATCAAGAATTAATTGAAAGTGGATTTGGTACTGATTTTTCAGTTAATTCAGGAGCAGATTCTATCACAGCTGTTAATTTTTTTACTATTGGATTAAATGGTTTATCAAAAGAGAATTCTGATAAATTAGAAGATAAAGTTTTATCAATTTTGAATAAAGTTAAAAAGGAAGGTTTTCCTGATATTAAAATTCAAGCCCTCATTCATCAATTAGAATTAAGTAGAAAAGTAGAGAATGCATCATTTGGTTTGAATGTATTAAGTTCATTAGTATCAAATTGGGTTAGTAATGTTGATCCAATTGACTCACTTAAATGGGATAATATTGTGACAAAATTTAAAAATGATTATAAAGAAAAGGGTGATTTAATTTTTAAAGATATATTAGATAAATATATTTTAAATAAACCTTATTTTAAATTTACTATGAAACCAGATGAAAATTTCCCAACTTTAATTGCAAATGAAGAAGCAGAAAGATTGAAAGCCAAAGTAGAAAAATTAAACGAAAATGATAAGAATTTATTATATGAGCGTGGAATAGAATTATTGAAAAAACAAGAAGAAAAAGAAGATTTAACATGTTTACCAACTGTCCATGTTAGTGATATTTCAAGAGAAGTACCATTTTTGAGAATTAATAATAAATTTGATAATGGCATACCAATACAATCTAGACTATCTCCTAAAACAAATGGTTTATCTTATTTTAGAGCTTTAAAATGTATAAATTCAACTGAATTGGAACCTGAGTTAATTAGTTATTTGCCACTTTTTTCTAGCTGTTTGACAAATCTTGGTACAAACAGTAAATCCATGGCAGATCTTGAAAATGAGATTAAATTATATACTGGTGGTTTATCGTCCAATTTTTTCACACATGCATCTCCTCATAATACCAATGATGTTTATTTAAAATTTAGTTTGAGTAGTGTTTGTTTAAATTCGGATTTTGATAAAATGCTTTCTTTATGGCAACAGATTTTACTTGATACAAATTTTAATAACATAACAAAGTTAAGTACATTAATTAAAGCATCTACATCAGATAATTTAAGTGATATTGTTAGTAGCGGACATAGTTATGCAAAATCAGTAGCATCTTCAAAATTGACAAATGTTGGAAATATTCAAGAATATTTAGGAGGTATCAAAAATATTCAATTTATGAATCAAATTGCAGCTTACGAGTCTAATGGTACTCTAGCTGAAAATGTTGTTCCAAAATTAGAAAAAATTAAAGAAATTTTATTAAACGGATCAAGTTTACAATATAGCATTACAACATCTAAAGATTCAATTAATGAACAAGAATCAAAGATATCTGCATTTAATGAAAAATTAAATTTTAAGCAAACATTTAACAAAAGTTTATATAAATTAAGTCATCCAAAAACTACGGATTTGAAGAAAGAGTTTATTAAAATCCCATCACATGTTGGTTTTTCATCAACTGCGTTATATGGTACCTCTTATGAATCAAAGGATTCGGCAATACTTCAAATATTATCACAATTATTAACATTCCGTTACCTTCATAGTGAAATTCGTGAAAAAGGTGGAGCTTATGGTGCTGGTGCTACTTGCGATGCATTAAATGGTATTTTTTCATTTTATTCATATAGAGATCCAAAACCATTCAATTCACTAAATGTTTATGATGACGCGATTCCATTTATTTGTAAGAATATCAAAGACGGTAAAATTACAGATGAAGATTTAGA
>JAJLVP010000336.1:0-36076 GCA_030570435.1 Pichia ethanolica
ATATAATTACAAATAAAATTAAAGATATATCTAAATCATCACCTGAATTTTTATCAAATCCTGTTGTTAAAACAATTGTTGAAAATACAGTTACATGGAAAGATGGTATGAATACAGATATTTTTAGTGGTAAAGAAACAGAACTGGATATTGATGATGATATTAAAAAATTATTATTTGGATTAAATAAAAATGGTAGAGTTGATTATGTTTTACCACAAGGTATGTTTGATATAGACATAATTAATGCTGTAGGGTCGCATATACAATATTTTGATGATTCCGATGTTGCTGATTTTATCCTCGATCAATTATGGAGAAAGAGAGAGGATAATGAAGATGAACCTATATTTGGTATTGTAACTGATAGTCAAGAGAAACAAGATAAGGAGAATAAAGCTCAAACCGAAGAAGTGAAAAGTGAAAAATGAAAAGTGAAAAAAAAGAGAAACCCTGAAAAATCAGTCAAATTTGGTTTTTTTCTCTTTACGTTGCGAGAAAATAAAACCGGCCGCTATAAAAAGAACGAGTTTCCCGCATTTTTCTTTCTTTTTCAACAACATTTAAATAATATACTGTGTAATTTGGCAATTTCTTTCTTTTGTTTTAATCCGTTAAGCAAGAAAACATTTTATTCAACAAGAATACATGCCATTTGGGAGAATGACTATATTTTTGTGATTTAACATGTTCTATATTTATATAATGGAACTTTGGTTTAGAGTGATGACGAATAGTTTGCTGTGCACCATTCTGAGTACTCTTTTTATGACAGAGAATCAAACTTGTTTAATACTGACCTAAACTAAAGTTTCAAATTATAATTATAATTATCTTATGTATTGTAAATAACAGAAAAATCTATTTATTAGCCCAGAACTTGATATTAGCTATCTATACTTGAAGTTTAGATTAGATGTGAAATTTTTTTACCTCGGTATAAATTCTTACGTTTGTTTCTGTCTCTTTTCTGCTGTCTGTTTTCTGCTTTCTGTTTCGTCTTGTATCATTTACTATTAAATCTGACTTAGTAGCCAATCCTTTCCTCATTTTATGCTTTTTGGGTCATGGATGCCCAAAAAATAGTTTTCTAACCGATTTATTTTATCAATTAAACAATAGTATCTTTGTTCTGTAGTAATTTGGGATGCATTTAATGACATCGTATTTCCTTCTATTTGGTTTATCCCGATGGATTAATTCGGTTATATTTCTTCCTTTTTATATGCTTTTATAATCATTATATTATATGAGATCATTAATTAATATCATAGTATTAATAGTGGCTTTATGGCCTTGTTTTTATTTAAATCATTATATATCATTAAATGATTTGATTTGTTATCAGATATTTTGAAAATTTTCTTTTTTCGTAGTTTACTTTATTAATATCATTCTAACAACTAAAAGAATTTAAAATGCAAAATAATAATGAAACTTTAAATAAATTGAATACTTTTACTTTCCCGGAAAATAAAACAGCCCCAAATGAACTTAAAACACCGAATATTTCACCAAAAACAACAGTATTGAATAATAAAAAATACTCAAAAGGATATTCTATATTAGAGAATAAAAAAAGTCATAATAGTTTTAATGATAAAAATAACACTTTTGATAATAATATGAATGATTATAAATCTTATGATTTACCCCCTTTACCAAGAAAAAAATCAATTCATTCAATGAAAGGTAATCCACAGCATCATCGAACTTTATCAATTTCAAGTAATCCTCTTTCGATAGATTCTTGCTTAAGTTATAATACTAATAATAATAATACTTTTGAATTAAATGATGAAAATGATCAAACAAAAAATAATTTTAATTATAATAATACTCATGATAATGCAACAAATTTTACTCAAAGATATAATGATGTATATTTTGATAATCTAGATATTAATTCCAACAAGATTGATAATTCCAAAATCAAGCATAATTCCTTTATTTCAATAGATGATTTCTCTGACGAAAACACTAAAATTATGAAAAATCCTTCATCAAGTTCAACAGATTATTCTTCAGATAATAATAATTATAATGTGTATAATGATAACAATACCAAAAGGAAGTCTTCAATTGTCTATATTATATCAAGTCCTACACAACGAGAAGTTGATTTGGATGTTATACAAAAAATGTGACTATTTATAATAATATTCTAACTGATTATTGTTTCTTTTACCTTAATAAAGATCTTTATACCCATATACCTTTTTGTTTGTTAATTTGATTTTTTCTATTTTGTTTATTTTTTTTTACTATAATTATATAAAACGGTGACATTTATAAAGTAATTATAAAAAATTATTTACTACTAAAATTAATTATTAAGAATATCATTTAATGATTTTAATTGTTTTAAAACTGCAGATTTAGCAGTACCACCAGTTGCATCCCTTCTTTCAACAGATTGTTCAAAATTAAATGTATTATAAACATCATTTTCAAATCTTGGATCAATTTCTTTAAATTGTTCAAAAGTTAATTGATCAATACCTGATAATTTTTCTTCTTCTGCTTTTCTAACACATTCACCAGATATATGATGAGTTTCTCTAAATGGAACACCTTTTCTAACTAAATAATCTGCTAAATCTGTTGCTAACATATCCATACTTAAAGAAGATTCCATTTTTTCTTTATTTGGTTTTAAAGTTGAAATTACACCAGTTGCAATTAAAATTGAATGTTCAATTGTTAACATTGCATCAAATAATGGCTCTTTATCTTCTTGCATATCTTTATTATAAGTTGATGGAATTGATTTTAATGTCATCATAAAACCTGCTAAATTACCGAAAACTCTACCTGATTTACCTCTTAATAATTCTAAAGAATCTGGATTTTTCTTTTGTGGCATTAATGAAGAACCAGTTGAATAAGCATCAGCTAATTGAATAAATCCAAATTCACCACTTGAATAAATAATTAAATCTTCAGAAAATCTTGAAATATGATTCATAAATAATGATGACCAAAACATTGTTTCAACAACAAAATCTCTATCTGAAACTGCTGTTAATGAATTACCAATACATCCATTAAATTTTAATTCTTTTGCTAAAAATTCTCTATTAATTCCATATGGATGACCAGCTAATGCACCACAACCTAATGGTGAAACATTTAATCTGTCAATAATTTGTAATAATCTTTTGTAATCTTCTGTAAAATAAGTGGCATACATACTAATCCAATGAGACCATCTAATTGGTTGAGCTCTTTGTAAATGTGTATAACCTGGCATTAAAATATCAACTTCATTTTCAGCTCTTTTAATCATTGTTTCAATTAAAGTTTTTAAAATTTTTGAAATTTTTGTTAATTCATCTCTAACATATAATCTCATATCAGTTGCAACTTGATCATTTCTTGATCTACCAGTATGAACTTTACCTGAAATATTTTTACCAATAATTTCACCTAATCTTCTCTCATTTGCTGTATGAATATCTTCATCACCATTTTTTTCAATAAATTTACCATTTGCCCATTCATCTTTAATTATTTCTAAACCTCTATGAATTTCTTTAAGTTCATCTGATGTAATTAAACCAATTTTTTCTAATCCCATTGTATAAACTCTAGTACCTTCTAAATCTTGTGCATACATTTTTTTATCATAAGGTAATGAAGCATTGTATAAATCCATTAATGGATCTGTTGCACCACTAAATCTACCACCCCAAAGTTTTTGTTCTGCTGGTTGTCCTGACATTTTTACAGTTTATTAATCTACTAAATAACTAAGCTTAAGTTAAATAAAGAATGGAAAAAAAGGAAGAAAGAAGAAAAATAGAAGAAGATGAAAAGGAATGAAGAAAAAGAGGATGAAAAAAAATATAAACCTGTGACTCAACGTATTTATATATATAATTTATTATATTATTATGTACAGCTGTAATGCCAATACGACAACTTCCAAACACATCTCTGAACAATCCAAGCGAAGAAATTTGCCCAATAAGTCAAAAAAGAAAAATTAAGCGCGCTATAGTGTGCTCTACAAAAATTACTTGATTACTTGATTACTCATTACTTTTTGTATTAAATTTTTATACAATTTAGTATAAATCTATATTAATTATCCATAAATATTCATTAAAATTAGAAATAAACCCAATAGTTTTCATTGTGAAGAACGTTTAAATTTGAAAAGAGAGAACCTTTTACTCTTTTCAGTACTAGTTGATTTCTTAGGTTTGTCAGACTCATGGTGATCATGGTGATCATGTTTGTCATTTTTGTCATGTTTGTCGTGTTTGTCATGTTTGTCGTGATGACTAGTATGATGTTTATCACGGTGTTTATCATGATGACTAGTATGATGTTTTTCAACTTGCAATGGTATTTCCGATTTTCCAATGTTGTGGTTTTCATTTGTAATCTTATTTTCATTTATAATCTTATTTTCATTATTTTTATTATTTTCAATAGTTTTAGTGTTTTTGGTATTTTCAGTATTTTCAGTATTTTTAGCATTTTCATCATTATTCTCTATCTTTATTGGAGTTTCAATTTTATCAGTTTTTTCTAATTTAACTGGTTTTTCATATTTTTGAATCTTTTCAATTTTATCTACTTGCATAATTTCAACCTTTTCAACCTTTTCAACCTTTTCAGCCTTTTCAGCCTTTTCAATCTTCCCTATATCATTAATTGATGATGATGAAGGATTTAAATTCTTTAAATTTTCCCTGATTTCATTTGATGTAGTTGGTTTAATATCATTAGTATTAATTGAATCAGGTGAGTTAATTTCAAAAGATTTTGGGAATTCAGCAATCGATCTTCTACTTCTAATAACATTATTATTATTATTATTATTATTAGCAATTGTGCTAGTATCATTTTGTTTTTTAATTGGATCAGATTTCTTCTTAGAAAAAAAACTAAATAAACTTTTTCTTTTTGAAGAATTCGAATTACCTGAAACTTCTCTTACTTTAATATTTTCCACATTTGAATGATTATCTATTATTTTGTTATTATTATTATTATTATTATTGGTAATATTATTAGTAATAGCTTCATTTACAGTATCCGTTGGAGTAATGGTATCTAATTTATTTAATTCTGAAAATTTAGCATAATCATTATTATTTAAAGGAGTTGAAATAGGTGTATCCTTTTCCTCACAAGATTCTAAAGTTGTTGAAAAATCTTTTGAACGATTAAAATTAATTGAATCAACAGAAGTTTTACGAGAATTTGAATTAATTGAAGGAATTGAATTAATTGAATTTGAATTTGTTGAAGAATTTCTCTTTTTAATAAATAAAGAATTTGTTGAAGATGATGATTTTTCCCTTGATTTAATTTTAATATTAATTATATGATCAATTTGATCTTCATGATCATTTAAAAATGTTGATAAATCATTAATAATTGAATCTGAATTATTAATTAAATTTGTTAATAATTCTTCATTAATTAAATAAGAATTTTTTAAATCTTCAGTACTAAAACTTTTAGTTCCATAAGTTAAATCAATACTTTTAAAAAAATTTAATTGAAAAACTTTTGCTAAATTTGAAGTATGCATTTTAGTTATATTTGAAATTTCAGGTTTTGATAAATAATTTAAAAAATCTAATAAATAAAGTGTTAAATGTAAATTTTCAATTGGTAATCTTGATAAATTTGAAGCATAAAATGAATCAATTTCTTTTGATTCATTAATTAATTTTTTATTAATTGGTAAATTTAATGAATTGTTATTTATTTCAATTGATTTTCTTTCATTAATTGAATTATTAATTGAATTATTTGATTCAATATTTTCATTACTATAATCTAAAGTTATATTCATATTAATACCAATATCATCATCATCATCATCATCATCATCATCATCATCATCTAATTCACTTGGATAATCAGATAATAATAAATCTTTTTGAAATTTAGTTAAAGAATTACAAACATCAGCAGTTATTAAACCATCATCTAATTTTGAAATCCACCTTTTTAAAACAACTGCAACATCATGAATTGTTGTTAAATGATCATCAATAAACTTATAATTAATTAAATTTTTTGATAAACCATTTTCAATTAAATTAACTTGTTTAATTGAACCATTCATTCTAAATATACCTTCAATTGGTGGATTATTTTTAATAAATTCACAACATTTAAATACATAAGTTGGAATTATAAAATTTGTATTTTTAAATTTAACTTTTGTATGTGATAATTTTAATTCATAATCTAAATATTTTGTTAATTTTGGTGATAAATTTGGAGTTGAAAAAGAATAATGTGGTGAAGAGAAAAATGAAGAATTGGGCCTTTGACTAATATTATTATTATTATTATTATTATTATTATTATTATTATTATTATTATTATTACTATTATTAGTAAATTTATTATTATTTATATCATTTGGACGATAATTTGAAGAAAATGATCTCCTGTTACCTGAGAATGACTTTCTTTTCTGTTGATCAAATGAAGAATTTGAATGTAGAGTAAAACTTGAAAGTGAACGACGACGGTTATCCTTTTGTTTATCACTTGTATTATTATTATTATTATTATTATTATTCGTTGATTTTGAAATGACAGTTGCAGATGACATTCTTTAGATTTTTAAACAAGTTATAAATAGAATTAAAAGAAGTCAATGGCGTATTAATATATAAACTATAAAGGACAAGAGAAAATTAAAGAATACTAAACTGGAAACCTGAATGTTTATTATCAAATATATAAACATCGCCAGTAAAAATCTAGGAAACTCATCATATCACTAAATTTGAAGCAATTGCATAATAAAGGCAGTGAAAATTCAGTATGGAAAACGCGATTTCTGATGGTTTTTTGTGTTTTATTGTGTTTTATAAAGTTTGATAGATTTTTGTGATGGATTTAATATTTTGACGCCCATGAATTATTTTTTTAAATGGCCCCGTCTTTTCTCCGTCTTTCTCTGTTTTTCCCAGTCTTTCTCTGTTTTTTCCTGTTTTTTTCTGTTTTTTTCTGTTTTTTTCTGTTTTTCCCCACTGCTTTCCTCTTTTCCCACACTTTTTTTTCACATTTTCCCACACTTGTTTTTTAATTATACCCCTTTATACCGGTAAAAATTTATTAGATTTCCGGGATTTGTGTGATTGTGTGATTAATATATTTCAGAGGCTTTCTTTTTACTATGATCATTTACTCTTAAAGTTTTACATGATTTTACACTACTAATAACAGTAATAACTATTTAAATATACTCCTTTATGTCAGTCAGTCAGTCAGTCAGTTACTCTACTCTACTCTTTTCCACTGTTTGATGATTGTTAATTATTTTCGGCTATTTCAAGTCAAAAACTGTTTGTTTTTCGCGAATTGTTTTTTGTTTTTCTTGCTTTGTTTACTTTTCATTTGTTTGTTGTTGAGTTAGTAAATTAGTTAGTAAATTTTTATTTTTTATTTGTTTGTTTGTTTGTTTTTATTTTTTATTTATTTTTTATTATTATCACTTAATCATTATCAGTATACAGATGTTTACAATTATATATATGTAGATTTATTATTCATTATTTATTATTTATTACTACACACACTACTTGTAATTTATAATTTATTATTATACTATTCTCTTATTGATCATAATATATACATTATTAAATACAAGTGTATTATTATAATAAACTTGATTATCAATAAATAAAATATAAAATTAAAAAAAAAAATAATATTCTGTTTACATTTCATTTAACTTAATAATTATAACTTATTTATATCATAATTTACTCATTTATTTTATTTATTCCTTTTTTTTTTAAACATTCATTAACTCATTCATCTTATATAAAATTAAGAAAGGGGAATAATAAAAAATGATACATCAAAATTTATATTCAGCAACTTATTCAGGTGTTGCAGTTTATGAATTTATTCATCCAAAATCTTCTGTAATGAGAAGGAAAAAAGATGGTTGGGTTAATGCAACTCATATTTTAAAAGTTGCAGATTTCCCAAAAGCTAAAAGAACTAGAATTTTAGAGAAAGATGTTCAAACTGGTATTCATGAAAAAGTTCAAGGTGGTTATGGTAAATATCAAGGTACGTGGGTTCCTTTAAAAAGGGCAATAGAAATTGCTCAACAATTTGGCGTTTTAAATGATTTAAATCCTGTTTTTGATTATATTTCAAATGGTTCAATAACTCCTCCACCAGCTCCAAAACATCATCATGCAACTTCTTCAAATAGTAAAAAGCAAAAAGCTTTAAATAATTCATCATCATCATCAACAACAACAACAACAACAACAACAACTGCTAAAACAAAAACTACAAAACCAAGGGCTAAATCAAAACTTAAATCAAATGATAATTTATCAAATCAACCTAAATCGAAAAGGCAAAAAACTAGTGATAATAATAAAAAGTCAATACCTGATAATTTATTAAATAATGAAAATTTACCAACATTATCAATTAATCAACAATTTAACAATAAAAAGAAACCAACATCTTTAAATATCTCAACAAATAATAATATTAATATTAATAGTAATATTAATAATAATAATAACAATAATAATAGCAATATTATTAATAGTAATAATATTTCTTCATTTATACCAGATAATAATAAATCAAAAAGAATTTTAAAAGCTCCAAAGATACTATCAAATTTAAATTCAAATTTTAATAATTTAGAAGATGATTTAGATGATGATTTAGATGATTTAGATGATGATGAAATTAACAATAATAGTAATAATAATAATAATAATAACAACAACAACAATAACAATAACAATAACAATATAATTAAAAATCATGAATCTTTTTATCGTCGGCTTCACGAACCTTCAACAATTGAATTCATGTCTGAACATGATCTTGATAAAGCATTAGCTGGTTCAGAAACTTATGGTTTAAATAATAATCAAAATAATAATAATAATCATAATAATACTTCAGAGTTAAATACATTACCAAATTCAGCAACAAATAATTCAAATTTAGAAATTTTAGATAAAAGTTATGTTAAAGCTTTATATAATTATTTTATTGAAACTGATTCAAATCCAAATTGTGAAATGCCATATTTTATAACTCATGAAATTGATAATTTTAATATAAATCAACCAATTGATAATCAAGGTAATACATTATTACATTGGGCTTGTTCAATGGGTGATGTTAAAATGTGTGAAATTTTAATTAATAGAAATTGTAATATTCATGTTTTAAATAATAAAGGTGAAGAACCAATTGTTAGATCTGTAATTTATGCAAATTGTTATACAAAGAGAACTTTTAATAAATTATTAGATTTATTATCAAATTGTTTATTAGATATTGATTTAAATGATAGAACTTTATTACATCATATTGCATTAGCAACTTGTGATAAAAATAATTTACCTTCTTCAAGATATTATACAGAAATTTTATTAAGAAAAATTGCAGAAATTGTAAATTCAAATCAAACTTTTAAAGATTTTATTGATAAAAAAGATATTGATGGTAATACAGCTTTACATTTATTTAGTTTTAATAATTCAAAAAAATGTATTAAAATTTTACTTGGTTATAATGCTAGAATTGATATTAGAAATAAAAGAAATGATCAAGTTGGTGATTATTTAACTGATAATTTTAAAAATAATCAAATTAATAATTCAATTAATTTAAATGATAATATTAATAATACTAATGAATTTTATGAATCATTTAATTTAAGACCTTTTCATCCATCATTTAATAATATTAGTAATAGTAATAATAATCTTAATAATAATAATTCAATTAATTTCAATAAATTTACAAATTCTTATATGGAACCATTCCAAATTCAATCTTTAAATAATCAAAGTTTATTTCAAAATTTTAATCAATCTTCAGTAATTAATAATAATAATAACTTTAATAATTTAAGTAAAACTTCAATGAAAATTAATCAATTTAGTGTTAAAATGTTTGATAAATTAAATGAATTATCAAGTGCGTTTGATAATGAAATTTTACAAAAAAATGAAGATATTAAAGAATTAAGTTCAATTGTTAAACAAATGGATAATGATATAAATAAAACTACAAATGAAATTAAAGATTTAGTTAAATCAATTATTGATTCAAAATTAGATTTAAATAATTCAAATAATTTAATTAATTTAATGAAAAAAATTGAAAATCAAATTAAAGAATTATCAAATGATTATAAAGATAAAAAATTATTATTAAAAAAGATAATTGATAGATCACAAGCAATGGATTTAGCTAAAATTGTTCAAAATGCTGAAAATGATTCATTATTAGAATTAAATAATTCTGAATCTAATAATAAATCATTTGAATCAGATTTATCAAATAATACAATTTCTAAATTGATTAATTTATCATTATTACAAATAATTAGGAAAAAAACTGTTAATATATTAGTTAATATTCAAACAAAATCTGAATTTAATAATGATATAATTAATAATTATAGAATGTTAGTTTCAAAACTTTCAAATATGCCTATTAACGAAGTTGATTCAAGTTTAAATAGCATAGAGGAATGTTTACGTAAAGAAAATGAAAATGAAGAAGTTATTTAATAATTTTTTTGATTATTATTTTCAAATTTATTTGTGTATATTTAAAAATGATTGTATATTATTAATAAATAATAGAATTTATAAAAATTGGCGTTTTATTAACATTTAAGGTGTTTATTAATTAATTTTAAATAATTTTTTCTTTGGATCACATGTTATTTCGAAAAATATTAAAATTGTAAATAACCACATTTGGTATTTATCAAATTGTGTTATCCGAGACAATAAAAAGGTGATCTTTGATTGTGTGAACGGTTTAATTGTGCGGAATTTGAGTAAATATTCATTTTTATTATTTGTTTCAATTATTTTCTTCTTCTTCTTAAAACTATAAATCTCTAAATCTATAAATGAAAATCAAAATAATACTATAAACATGTCAGGATATCAATTACAAGAAAATGAAATTGAATTTCAATTACCAACTCCAACACCGGATTCTAAACTTTTCATTTCATGTATTTTAAGTACACCTGAAAAAAATGGAAATTATCCAGAATCTTTAAGATCTGCAATGTTAATGCATGGAATTGGATCACATAAAAATACTGTTTATAATTCTAAATTAGCTAGAAAATTATCAAAAGATTATGGTATGTATGTAATTAGATTTGATTTTAGAAATTGTGGTAATTCATCAAAAACTGGTAAAATTGGTAGAACTTTACAACATGATATTGAAGATATGAATGTTGTTTATAATTATTTAATTAATGGAGGTTTTAATAATAAGAAATTATTTGTTGATACATTAATTGGTCACTCCAGGGGAGTTGTTGATGTTTTTAATTGGCAATTAGAGAATAAAGATAAATTTGTAATTAATTTAGTTGCTTGTGCTGGTAGATTTATTGGTAATGGATTATTTAAATCAATTAAAGAAAAATTTCCAAATTTTGAAGATGAAGGTGGTCATATAATTAAAGGATTTCAAGATGGTAAATATCAAGATGTTTGGGTACCAATTGAAGAAACTAAAAGTATTAGTAAATTACATATGTCAACAGTTAAAGAAATTAATTATGATACTGATACTTTATGTATTTATGGTACAAGAGAGCAAGTTATACCATTAGAGGATGCAGCAAATTATGTTAATTATCTTGGTGATAGAAATAAATTAGTTTTAATTCCAGGTGCTGATCATTGTTATAGGGGTATTGTTGAAATACCTGAAAATGAATGGTTTAAATATGATGATAAAGTTATAATTAAACCAGAAGGTATAATTAATTATAATTATGATGTTGCAGAAATTATTACAAAATGGATTTCAAATGATGAAATGAATGAAAGATTTTTTGAAAAGCATAAATTAATTCATAAATATTTACCAAGATTTAAAGAAATTAAAGGATTTTTCAATTTTAGAGATTTTGGAGGTTATAATACTAAAGATGGTAAAATTGTTAAATATAATTTACTTTTTAGATCTGGTAATTTAAATGAAAATATTGAATTTGATAGTTTTAATGAAATTGAAAAATTAAATATTAAACAAATATTTGATTTAAGATTTTCAAATGAAAATAATATTAAATATAGTAATAAAATTAAAACTAATTATTTATTTGAAAATATTGATATTAATAATTATGAAAAGAATTATTTAAAAACTGCAATTGATTGGAATTTATTATCAGAATCATTTGAATTTATAATTGAAAAAATTATACCATTTACAAGTAAAGAAATTTTTAATTATTTATCTAATGATAATAAAATTGAACCAATTTTAATTACTTCTGTATTAGGTAAAGATAGAGTTGGAATTATTGTTATAATTTTATTATTATTATGTAATGTTGATCCTTTAATTATTGCACAAGAATTTACATTATCAAAACAAGGTATTAAAGAAAATGAAGAGAAGGTTATTAAATTAATTAGAAATAATGAAAATATTAATAAATTTAATTTTGAAAATGAATTTAAACCAAATTCTGAATGGTCATTTCCAAATAATGGTATTAATAATTTATTACGTTTAGAAAGTAAAGTTATATTAGATACCATTAGAAGATTTGAAGATAAATATGGCACAGTTGAAGATTATTTAGAGAAACAAGTTGGATTGACAACTGAACAAATCAGCAGAATCCGTTCAAATCTGTTAATTTGAATATCAGGAAATGGTAAAATCATGTTTATAATTTAAGATATGTATAATAACATAATATTTTGCGGGGCTGCACGTGACCGTGGCTTTTCGCGCGCGATCGATTCAAAAATTAAAAAAAATTAAAAAAATTGAAAAATTAAACAATTTCATAAACTGATTTATTATTTATTTATTATTTATTTATTATTTATTATTTATTTTATTTAAGCAAATATTTATTTTTATGGCTGCTCGCAAAAATCTGTAACCGGTAGCGGGAGAGAAAGGCGGGCCGGCGGGTGTAAATTTTTTTCATTTTACATTTTATTATTACCTTTTTCCCTTCTTTTCTGCGTATTACGTACACGTTTGAAGATTTACACATTGAAAAGTTTTCACAGGTCATTTTTTCACTTTTATTTCACTTTATTTCACTTTATTTCACTTATTTTATTTCATTGTTTTACGTAACTTGATGTTATTTTTCACTTGTTTCAATATTTTTTTTCATTCTTAACTTGACTCATATCTTCTTTGTAAATTTCATTTATTTCATCTTTTCATGTAACCTTTTCCTCTCTTTTTTTCACTATTTTTTATTTCTTTCTTTCTTTCTTTCAACACACAAAAGTAAATCGAATAACTAATTAAACAATGTTTAAACAAACTTTGGTCTTACTTAAAGAAGCTCCAAAGCTTGCATATAAAAATATGTTAAGGGATCCTTCGGTGAAATATTCCCGAAGCAAAGGTATTAACCTTAAAGATAGAACTTGGCCTGATAAAGTTATTGAAAAAGCACCAAGATGGTTATCAACAGATTTAAGAGATGGTAATCAATCATTACCTGATCCAATGTCAGTTGAACAAAAGAAAGAATATTTTCATAAATTAATTGAAATTGGTTTTAAAGAAATTGAAGTTTCATTCCCATCAGCTTCACAAACTGATTTTGATTTTACAAGATATGCAGTTGAAAATTGTCCTGATGATGTTGCAATTCAATGTCTTGTTCAATCAAGAGAACATTTAATTAGAAGAACAATTGATGCTTTAAAAGGTGCACCAACTGCAATTGTTCATACTTATTTAGCAACTTCAGATTTATTTAGAGATGTTGTATTTAAAATGTCACAAAAGGAAGCAGTTGAAAAAGCAGTTGAAACTGCTAAATTAGTTAGATCATTAACAAAAGATGATCCAAATTTAAAAGATACAAAATGGATTTATCAATTCTCACCAGAATGTTTCTCTGATACACCACCTGAATTTGCATTAGAAATTTGTGAAGCTGTTAAAGCAGCTTGGGAACCAACTGTTGAAAATCCAATTATTTTTAATTTACCTGCAACTGTTGAAGTTGCATCACCAAATGTTTATGCAGATCAAGTTGAATATTTTTGTAGAAATATATCAGAAAGAGAAAAAGTTGTTGTTTCACTTCATTGTCATAATGATAGAGGTTGTGGTGTTGCAGCAATTGAACTTGGTTTAATGGCAGGTGGTGATAGAGTTGAAGGTTGCCTTTTCGGTAATGGTGAAAGAACTGGTAATGTTGATTTAACAACTGTTGCATTAAATTTATATACTGATGGTATTTCACCAAATTTAGATTTTTCAGATATTCAAAGTGTTATTGATGTTGTTGAAAGAGGTAATAAAATTCCAGTTCATGAAAGAGCTCCTTATGGTGGTTCATTAGTCGTTTGTGCATTCTCAGGTTCTCATCAAGATGCAATTAAAAAAGGTTTTATCGCTCAAGAAAAGAGAATGGCTAAAGGTGATAAAAAATGGTTAATGCCTTATTTACCTTTAGATCCAAAAGATATTGGTAGAAATTATGAAGCAGTTATTAGAGTTAATTCACAATCTGGTAAAGGTGGTGCTGCATGGATTATTCAAAGATATTTAGGTTTAGATTTACCAAGACAATTACAAATTTTATTCTCAAAAGTTGTTCAAGATAAAGCTGATACTTTAGGTCGTGAATTAAAATCTGATGAAATTGTTGATTTATTAAATAAAACTTATAATGTTGATTCATGTGAAATTAATGAACTTAAAATTAATGAATATAAATATGATAAAAAATCTGATGAAATTACAAATGTTTATGCAATTATTGAATTAAATGGTGAACAATTTAATATTTCAGGTACTGGTAATGGTCCAATTTCTTCATTATTAAATGCATTTGGTAAATTCTTTAAATGTGAATTAGAAGTTGAAGAATATTCTGAACATTCCGTTGGTTCAGGTTCAAAAACAAAAGCTGCATCTTATATCAAAATTGATTGTAATGATAAATCTCAATGGGGTATTGGTACTCATGAATCAATTACTAAATCAACAGTTAATTCTATTCTTTCTGTTATTAATAATTTATTAAAGAAAGAAATAATTAAGAAATAAATTTGCTAAATTATAAATACTGATTGATTTATATTGATTTATATTTCTCAATGTTTTGTGTTTTTGTTTTTTTTTTCATTCCCCCTTTTCATTCAAAAATAAAAAATAAAACATTTCTTTTTATTATTCTTTTTTTTCCATCTATAAAAATTGTATATACATTTGTATAAAAGTTGATTTACTAAACGGTATTAATTATTTAAATATAATTATCATTTATATGTATATAAAAATTAAATTGGATATTTTACTCCATTTAAACATTTTTCTGGTATTTCATAATTTTCAATATTATCTATCTCTAAATAACCAACTTGCCAATATTTTGGATTTGAAGCATAAAATTTTTCCCAATGAGCAACAGATTTATTAACCCAATTTTCATCATATCCAATATTTCTTAAATCCCAAGTACATTGGTTTGAATCTTTAAAACATCCATTAATATACATTCTTGTACAATCATAACCTATAAATCTTGAATATCTAGCGGTAATTAAATTTGGATCATACATTTCAGGATTACTTGTTACATCAAATACTTTTTTATTAATTGATAATAATAAACGATCGGTATTTTTAGTTTCATATAATAATGATTCTGGTGTAAATCTCTTTTGTGGACAACCTTTTAAAAAGAAAAGTAAATAATTTTTATCTAAAAATTTTCCTTCATATCCCCATAATGTTGAAGATGTGAAATAATAAGATAGAATTGCATTTAAGAAAATTAAACCAGATAAGATTTGTAATACATCTAATAAATTGAATTTAGTTCTTGCCAACTCATTTGCCATTTGTAACTTTATTTATATAAATGTAATAAATGTGATAAATATGAAAATCTTTCTTCAGAAAATTCATGTCACCAAATAAAAGCCCTATAATATACAAGATAATTTTATTATAACCCTTTATTCTCGTTAAATAGGCAGAAGAAAAAAAAAAGTATAAAAGCCAAGTAACTCGCCCTTTTTTCTTTTCCATTTATTTTCACTTAATTAATTTGTTTTAATTATTGTTCTTTTGAATTTTCTTCTTTCTTTGTACCAAAACCTTCCTATAGACAGTACGCTGGATTTG
Source organism: Pichia ethanolica (assembly GCA_030570435.1). Taxonomy (NCBI): domain Eukaryota; kingdom Fungi; phylum Ascomycota; class Pichiomycetes; order Pichiales; family Pichiaceae; genus Pichia; species Pichia ethanolica. Next base: position 16,156 of record JAJLVP010000336.1, read on the forward strand.
TCTTTATTGAATTTTATTTAATAAAGAGATGATTACAGGCGATAATTATATTCGAATGATTTATTTTTATATAATGATTTTCAATATCAAATTATTTTTTTCTAGTTAATTTTTTAGGAATTTTATAATCGTGAATAGTTTTTATTCACAACATGTTTATATTATTTTTATTAAATTAGCGTATTCTTATTGAAGTGGACTAAATATATTTATTTTGATTATTATTATTTAAAGATTTTTCTTTTGGATTTTTTATCGTTTTTTGTTTTCATTTACTCCTTTTGGAGGCATAGATTTAGATCGTGATAATGGATGGAGAGATGAAAGATTATGTTAATAAGAACCCGTCTGGATCTTTAATTAGAACGGAAAGAGGGGTGTCAGATAACATATACATTTTTTTTTTAAAAATAAAAGTTTTTCGTAAATAATTTTGTCTTTTTTTTTTCTTTTTAGTAAACAAAATTTGAAAAAAATATGTTAATTTATTATTTATTATTATTATACAAGTAAATATAAAACCATTTTATTTAATTTAGTAATAAATGTTTAATTAATATGGGAAATTACCATATTCTACCTAACGTTCTTTTAATAATTTATTTCTTTTCTCTCTTCTCTTTAACCTTTCAACTCTCTTAGCATGCATAACAGTTGCTAATCTTTCATATCTTTCTTGTTCAGCTTTCTTTTCACGTCTTTCCTTTATTTTATCAATTCTAGCTTTCTTTGCAGCTATTTTTTCATCTTGTAATTCTTTTAATCTTGCCTTTATTTCTTTATCTTTAAGTCTTTGCTCTTGTTTTTGTTGCCATGAAGAACTTGCACCTAAAGATTTAATTCTAAATGCTTTCTTCTCAGTTTTCCAATTTTTACCACTAACTCTAGCACCTTTACCTGGATCTATTGGTATTACTTCTTTAAGAGTTTCTGGGGAAATTTTTGGATCTTCTGAAGCCATTATTGTATTGTAATTTCAAAGATTGGTGATTAAAGGAGAATAAGAAGCAAAGTAAAAGAAGTGAAAGAAAGAAGGTGAAAAGAAAATTAAATAAAAAAAAATAATGTTAAAAAATAATGTTAAAAAATAAAAAATAAAAAATAAAAAATAAAAAATAAAAAATAAAAAATAAAAAAAAAAAATTATAACGAGAGACCGTTTATTATTTTATTATTTTATTATTTTATTATTTTATTATTTTTGAGCCCATTTAAAGAAACTACAACTGAAATCATCATCTCTATTATTAATATCAGTCTTACTACCGTTATACTTACTATTGCCAACTTCTTCTTCTTGTTCTTTCCATGTGCTTGTACGGGATGGTTTGGAACAACACCAAAACTTTCTTCCTGCATTGACACCCTTTTTGGTAGTTCGTAAAACACATGGTTCACCATGTTGACATTGTGGTACTGAGTTAAATGATTTCATGGTCAGTAATTCATTAAAAGTATTTGCTGATAATTTTGGTTTTTCCACTATAACCTCGTTATCTTTATTATTGTTATTGTTGTTATCATCATCTTCATCACTATCTTGGACGAATAAAGAATCTTCACAATGTGGTATTCGTGATTTTGATTTAGTTTGTGTTTCTGATGGTATATCTGAGTTAGATTGTGATTGTGAACTTGATTTGGAAGTTAGTAACGAGCTTAAAGTTGATTGGCCTTTTTGTTTCTTTCGACTTGTATACACTGGAACTGATATAGATCTTTTAATTTCTTGACTCTTATTATTATTATTATTATTATTATTATTATTATTATTATTTTCAACTTTTTTAGTTGATTTGAAAAAAGAATCTATACTTTTAGTAATTGTAAGATCATAATAATTAACAGCTTCAAATTTTTTAACATTTGGTTTAAAAGAAGGGTTTGTTTCAGTTTTTGGTAATTTATCTAAATCTATATCTAAATAAATTGGACAATGATCTGATCCATATAAGAAAGACCAAATATTACAATCATCACATGCATCTTTAATTTGCTTTGTTGATAAAAATAAATCAATTCTTGAACCAATATTTAAAGGTCTATTATTTTTTAAAGTATTCCAACATGTATAAAATTTTAATTTATTTAAATTTTTTAATCTACCTAAATCAAATAAAATTTTTGAATTATTTTCAGATTTATTAAATTCATTAAAATCATATAAATAATTATTAAGTATTTGTCTTGGTAAAGTTTCTGATTTAAATTTTAAAACTGAATCTTTATTTAATTTTTCAAACCAATTATTAGTTAATTCAGTTTTTGAAGGTAAGATTAATGAATTATTATTTAAACCTTTATTAATTGAATCATCATTATCAATTAAACTTGGACAAATATTAATATCACCCATTATAATTATATTTTTACCTAATTTTTTCAAATTTTCAACTCTTTTAAATAAAGTTTCTAAGAATAAACATCTTAAATTTTCTAAATTTTCATCTAATAATGAATTTGCTGGGCAATAAACTGCAATTATAATTAAATTATTATTTAATTCAATTATTAAACATCTACCATCTTGATCAATTAATAATGCATTATTTAAATCATCAATTAAATTATCAGTATAACCACCAATTGAATTACTATTAAATTCACCATTTAAATTAAAATTATCTCTATAATTTAAATCTTTATTAAAATAAGTTTTTAAATAACCAGTTATACCTTCTTCAATTTTTAAAATTTTTAAATTATTATTTGAAGTTTTTATAAAAATTGAAACACCTGAATAACCTTTTTTAAATTTTGGAATTGTTATAAAAGTATTAAAATTTTTAACAACTGCAATTGATCTTGTAATATCTGATTTTTGTAATTTTAATTCTTGAAATGAAATTATATCACAATTTAAATAGTTAAATATATTCTCTAATGAATTTAAATCATTCCAAGGATGATAATGATTTAAAGTTTTAAAACCATTTATATTAAATGAAACTAAACGAATTGATGATGGTGATTTTAAAGGTGGTATATTACCATCAACATTTAATGTCATTTTATTTAATTTAAAATTATAATTATATATATAAATATATAGTATATAGATTAATGAAAAAGTGAAAGAAATAGTTTTATACATGAAGTTGAAAAAAAAAAAAATAAATGAAATTATACGCGTTAGGTAATTATTATATTACATTATTGGCAAAGGTCTATTTTTGAATATTATTTTATTCTTTATTATATCTATTATTTCACAAGACTGATTTGTATTACTATCGTTATTATTATTATTATTATTATTATTATTACTTTTCGTTACTTTTAAGATACCTAAAGGTGGATCAATTTTTTCAATTGTACCTATTAATCTTTGAGTTGTACTTATAAATAAAGTTGCCTTTTTTGATGAATTATCAATTTCTAAATGTCCAAATTTTACCATATCTATTTCATCATTATCATTATCGTTATTATTATCGTTATTATTAAATAAATCTGGTATTTTCACTTTTTTAAATAAATTTTCTTCAGTTGAATTTAAACCACTTGGTTTAAATTTTGGTAAACTTAAATCACCTTGAATTTCAATTAATGTTAAACCTAATGAAGTTGAAATTACTGTTGATTTATTATTTTCATTATTAAGATTAGAATCAAATGAAATATCCAAAGAGGGCATATTCTAGCTCGGCTGTATTTTATATCAAAATTTAGAACTCCGTGAATGATCGATATATATTTATTTGATCTGTGTGATTTTTGATTAGATTAGATTAGATTAGAAATTGTGATAAGTGGTGACATTTCAATGTTTAATTAATATTTTATTATTACGCGTTAAAAACCAGTAAAGTAACAAAATATTTTTTCACCGTATAAAATCGTGTAAAATATAACCAGTATCGTATAAAAACGGACTGCTTGTAAAAATTCCCACCACACCAGCCACACCAGCCACAGCTGTCCCGGCCTTTCCGTTTTAGGAAATTGCGCTCGGAGATTTGAAAATTAAAATTAAAATTAATTTTAAAATTAAAATTAAAATTAATTTTAAAATTAAAATTAAAATTTAAAATTAAAATTTAAAATTAATTTTAAAGTTAAAATTGTCCCACCACAGTTTGCACAGCCATCTTATTTATTGTTTATATTTTTATTTAAATTTTTAAACTCGAACGATTTTTTTTTTTCTAACACACTAAACCAATTTTTTTTTTTACTCACCTGCGGCCAAAAATATCTTGTTGCGGTTTTCTATAAAATATCTGGGGTTTCCTCTTTTGACACTATCAGGCTCAGTTATTATGTTTATATTGATACCTTCTCATATCTTTAAATACTCAACTATTTTTACATCGTTACTATCTATTAGAAAAATATACCACAAACAACACAATAACTATCAAACAAATAATGCATGCTGCTAGATTTCAATTACATTCTTCAAAAGCTGTAGCTTTAGCTTATTTATCAGTTGCAATGACAATTCCATTTTTATTACCAATAAAGCAAACAATTAATCAAAAAAATGATGTACCAATTTATGGTGTTTTCGGTGTTGGTAGTGCTTTCAGAATATAATAATATTTAACATTATTATTATCGTTACCTTACTATTATTCTATTAATTAACTAATCAATCAATCAATCAATCAATCAATCAATTATTCATTTCTTGGGTCTTATCATTGCGCCTATTTTTCTATCTCTTATTTTCCTTTTATTTTATTTCAATTTCAATTTTCAAAATATATTTTGTTTTAACTATAATTTCATATAATTTCATTTCATTTGTTTACTTCATATCGGTTTGGTGGCTTATATTTTTTTTTAATATTTTTTCTTCTTCTAATCATTATACACTAATTATTATTACATTATCTATATATTAATTAGAAATTGATTTTCATTAATATATACATACATACATACATACATATATATATAATAATATAAAAATATAATTTGTCTCAGTATTATAATTATTCATTATATCGTAAATGTAATTCATTCTTAAAATGAACATGTTTAATTCCTGGTGGTTTACTAATCTCAAATCCTTTAATCGCTTCATCAACACTCCAACCTAATCTTTCAATTAAATAACAACAAATTAAAAATCCTGTCCTATTTTGTCCATAATGACAATGAACTGCAATAAATTGTTTATTATCATTTCTTTCCTTCATTAATCTATCAACAATTTCTAAAAATTTAGCAATTGTTAAATTATCAGGTATAATTTTACTCTCTGTTTTAAATTTAATATATTTAATTCTTTTAAAATCAAATGGTTCATAAGCTGGAGTATCTGATCCAATATCAATTATTGCAAATATTTCAGGATGATCTTTCTCAAATTTAATAGGATTATGAATCATATCACTACCTCTTAAAGTTTTCATACCTAATAAATAACTTTTCTCTTTTAATTTATTAAATGGATTAATAATTGGTTTAGAAATTGTTACAACTTTATTCCATTTTTCAATATTTTTTAAACCCCATTTATCACCTGATATAATTGCTTTAATTTGTAATACCCATGTACAACTAATATTTAAATTTAATTCTTCAATAAATTTATAAATTATACCAGAAATTAAATTTGGTTTATCTAAAAATATTGAATGATTAGAATTTGGTATAATTTCAAATTTACATTCAATTTCTTCTTTAATTAAATTAAAAATTTCAATTGAATCTTCAATTTTAGTAACTTTATCAAATTCTCCACAACATAATAATAATTTTTTACAATTTAATTTTTTAATACTTTTAATTATTTCATCATTTGTTAAACATTTAAATCCAAATAAATATTTTAAAAAAATAATCGATTCTGTATCTAAATTCCATCTAAATTGTGTTAACCTTTTCAAAATATCATCATCTGTACCTTTATTTAATCTTTCACTATAAATATAATTATCAACACTATGTGAATATAATCCACCATATCTATCAAAAAATCTATAATAATCAAAAATTCTTGGACAATAATAACAAATTTTTAAAAAATTTCTTTTAAAAAAACTTAATCTATTTATAATTAAATTATTTTCATTATTTTTACTTAATTTTGGTGGTGACATCATTATAATTGAATCAACTTTATTATTTGGTAATTTATTAATTAATTTAATACTAATATGAGATCCCATTGAATGTGAAATAATTATAAAATTTCTATTAGGAAATTTAAATAATAAAATTTGATTTAAAATATTAACTAATTCATCAGTTTCAAATTCTTTATTAGTTAATTGATTTAATGAATTTTCTAATTTATTTAATTCAAAATCTGAAAATTTTGATAATCTTGAAAAATTTAAATTTTTATTTAAATCATTCCTACTTGGCCTTTTAGAATTACCAAATCCAGGTAATTCAATACCATAAATATCTGAACAATTTCTAAATTCTTGTAAAATTGGTTCAAATTGTGATAATTGTCCACCTAATCCATTTATAAATATAATTATTGGTAATGAATCAATTTTATTAATTTGTTCTTTAACTTTATTTAAATTTTTAATATCTTTAAAATTTTTATTATTAATTGACCTTTTATGAAATTCCCTTAATGGATGTTCAATATAAATTGTTGATAATGTAATTTCATTTATATTTTCATTATTAGAAATTGGAAATGTTTCAATTAAACTAAATTTTTCAATAATTGAACAATCACTAGGTTTTAAATCTAAAATTGTCTTCTCAAAATCAGTATATAAATCATTTTTTAAAAATTTATGTAATGTTTTACTAATTGATATCCTATTAATATTATCTTGTCGTTGTAATTCTTTTAATTTTGGAATTGTTAATATTCGATAACTTGAAGTTGAATTAGAAAAATTCTCAGATGGTGTTTCTGATACTTCTCTTATACTACTCATATGGTTATTCTTATTGCTAATAGTATCCTTATACTCCATTATACCTATAGATAACTGTAAAAAGATAGAAAAGTAAAAATAGAAAACTATAAAAAAAATAAAACAAAATAAATTATACATGTATAATCCAGAAAACGTGGCCAATGTCTAATATAATACATATAAATTTTGCTCACTCTTTCAACACAGTGAGACATTTTTCTTTTTCGCTCACCGTTAAAATTGCAGGGCAAACGCTTATCTCTTTGACTGCCTAAACGGGACAATGCTGAAATGAGGCTCAACAACTCTTTCTTTTTTAAAAGGGGCAATTGTTAGTGTAAATTGAGGTTTGTAATACTTTTGTCTTGTTTTCACTCAATTCTCTTCTTTTACTTTTTCTTTTGACATCAACAACAACATATATAGTTTAGGATATAGTCATGATCGATTGCTATTATCATTATTATGATGATGATAATTCAAATTCACTTCAAATTCCAGTTAAATCAATGAATTCACGTTATCAAAAAATTTCAAATTTAGGCTCAGGTAGTTTTGGAACTGTTTCATTATTTAAAATAAAAAATGGTATTTTAGAATCACTTTTAATTGAAATGAATAATTTACCAAATACTTTATTAAAACCTAATTCAATTAATTTTAAATATTGTAATGATTTAGTTGCAATTAAAACAATGAATAAAAAATTAAAAAGAATAAATGATTATTCAAATATTAAAGAAATTCAATTTATTTTCTCTGTTAGTTCTCATTTTAATTTAGTTCAAATAATTGATGTTTTCATTGATAGAACTCATTTAAAATTAAATATTGTAATGGAAAATATGGATCAAAATTTATATCAATTAATGAAAATGAGGAAAGGTAATGTATTCTCACCAAGAACTTTAAAAAGTATACTTTCACAATTATTAAGTGCAATTTTACATATTCATAAAAATTTATTCTTTCATAGAGATGTTAAACCTGAAAATATATTAGTTATGCAAAATTTAAATTTTTTCGGTTCAAGATCAAATATACCTTTAAATCAACGTAATAATTCTTATATAATTAAATTAGCTGATTATGGTTTAGCAAGATATTCAAAAAATGATAAACCATTTACTGCTTATGTTTCAACTAGATGGTATAGATCTCCAGAAATTTTATTAAGACAAGGATTTTATTCATTTCCAGTTGATATTTGGGCTTTTGGTTGTGTAGCTGTTGAATGTGCAACTTTTTGCCCTTTATTCCCAGGTGCAAATGAATTAGATCAATGTTGTAAAATGATGGAATTCTTAGGTAATCCAAATAAATCATTTCAATTACAAACTTTAAAAAATTATAATGTATACAACAATAGTAATAATCATAATATTAACAATAATTATGATTCTTTAGTTCCATTTGGTGGTTTTTGGGATAATGCAAATGATTTAGCTTTGAAATTAGGTTTGATATTTCCAAAAAATTTCGGTTATAGATTAGAAAATACAATTTTAAGAAATGATTTTAATATTTATGAAAAAAGAAATTTTTTTAAAATGATTAAATCTTGCTTAACTTGGGATCCAAATAAAAGAGCAACAGCCTTTAATTTATTAAATTCACCTTATTTTGCAGATTCAATGATATATATTGAAAACCAAAAAGAAAATGAAACTTCAATTAGTAATTTATTATCAAATGAAAACAAAAAATTAATAAATTCTAATAATAACAACAATATTAATAATAATTATAATAATAATAATAATGTTAATAATATTAATATTAACAATGAAATAAATTCACAAGATTTATTGATGAAAAGGTCAATGCTTTTTGCAGGTTTGCCAACTTTAACTAATAATGATACTATTTTAACTAACAACTACAACAACAAAAAAAATAATAATACTTCAATTATTAATCGTAATCCTCAAAAGTCTGATATATATCTATCCCCAAAAAATATTAAATTATCTCATCCTGGTTTAGGTGTTAATAATAAATTAAATTTGATAAACAAAAATCCAATACATAATTTAAGTAAAAATAATAATACTAATAATAGTAACTTAACCTCAGAAATTGATAATAGTTTACTACAATTAGGTTCAGATCCTATTGAAGATTATGTAAATATTTTTCCAAATGATTCAAACATATCAGATTTACAAGATGAAAATGATCTTTCTTTTAGTTTAAATAATTCTCATAAAAATTTAAACTATGCTGACAATGAAATAATTAAATCTTTTGATCCAATTGATTTGACTAATATTGATGATATACTTGAAGATGAAAATGATAAAGATGATAATGAGCTTAAACTTTATATAAATAATATTAATAATCATGATGAAAAGAAAATAAAAACAAAAGTAATTGATGAAGAGGACGATGAAGATGAAAAGGACGATGAAAATGAAGATAGTAATGAAGCTAATAATGAAGAAGAATATGATAATGCTGAGGAAGAAGAGGGGGGAGAGGATGACGGTGATGAAGATGATAATGATGAGAATAATACAGATGAAATATACAGTGAATTGATTTCTTTTGAAATGGAGAAGGTTTCAACCTTTTTACAAGATCCCAACACAAATATCAAACCTGTTGATTCAGAAATATCTATAAAAAATTCAAACCATATCAATAATTATGATCTGATTGATGAAATTGACTATGTGTTAGATGACGAATATCGTTTGAAACATTCAAATATATATATCTAGAATAAATCGAAATTTAATAAAAACAGAATTTTAATAACTTTGCTTTGACCTTATTTTAAACTATCTTTAAAAGAAGATTAAATAACTTATATAACTATAAAAACATATATAGCATTAAATTTTTACTGAATTACAAAAAGTATTTCCAACTAAAAAAACCTTAAAACTACAATTTAATACAACTATGAAAAGAGAGACTAGTTAGAGTTTAATATAGTCTGAATTCTCACTGAATACATGACCAACTGGTCCGACTATAAACTCAACATTATCATCATCTGAATCACTACCACTTTGAATGTCATTATTATTACTCCCATCACTTTTAACCCCCCATTGCGATGATTTCACATTATTGAATGACTTTTCATCATCATAGACAATTTGGATAATACGATCATTATCTTCATTTCTTATACTCTTGGCTGGAAGCTTTTTATCAATTTTTTGAATCGAATTAAGAAATTCCGAATTATGATAACAAGTACATGCTTTCCCAAGTAAACAACGTCCATATTCTTTTAAATCAGGACATTCTAAATTATGAGTAAATTTGCATTTTAAGCCTTCTTCACAATATCCTAAATGTGAAAACTCTCTACAAATTGGAGCTGATTTATTTTCCTTTTTATGTGTAAATATACAATTTTTATTAGTACATCTATTTTCTTGAAAATAAATACAACTTGGTGAGTTAAATTGTGATGGCTTATGAGAATAATGACATACTTTATTTAAGCATTTTGTCTTTGTATTTTGTAATACTGGACATAATGCAATTTTTTCAGGATCATGCTTAAAATTACAGGTAACATTTGTACAATTACCAGTTTTCGTATGGAAAACACATTTTTCTTTTGTTTTTGAGTTGTTATAATTTAAACGTTTAATTGCTCTATAATTTAATTAATTAATAATAATAGTAATAATAATAATAATAAATAATAATTAAGAATATAACCAAAAATATTAATATTTTGTTAGTAATTTCTGTTTTATTTTTTTTAAAAAAATAATAATAATAAATAAACTTGAATTATTGCACACATACTTTTTAGTAAGGCCTTCTAAATAATAATTTCCTTGTGCAGACTTTATATAACTTTTATCAGACAAAGTAATAGAAACAGGTAACATATTGGCATTTTTTAATGGTTTCCCAGTTATTTCATGTGCTGTTGAGACGATTGATAATTTTTTTTCATCATTTGTTAAAACGAACTTATAACCATGAAAAAATTTCCTATTTTTATAATAATAGTTTTTCCTATTTGCTAATATTTTTCTTGCAAATTTAGTCATTTTTACAGGTTCTACACTTACTGGGGGGTTAGTTATTGGAGTTATATTAACTTCTGTTGATATAAATCCTAATTGGTTTTCTTGTTTATTCTTTATTTCATTATTTCCCTTGTTCTTTTTGGAATGTTCAGGTTTGGTTATTTTTGAAGTAGTCAATAATTTCAGTTCGTTCTTTTCAATCTGGGTTTGTTGATCTATTAAGACTTTTATTTGATTTAATTTCTTTGTCTCTTCTTGGATTCTTTTTTGTTTTGAATCCATTAACTTCTTAAGCAGTTCTTTCTGTTGTTCTATTTGAGTCTGAAGCTTAGCCAAGGCCTCCTGTAACTCTATCTCTTCATTTGATATCATCATATGATAATTTAGTCTGTTGTTCCTTTCGCCTAGTTATATCATCTAACAACTTTAAGATAAAAATGAAAAGTACCAAATTGTATAGATAAAAAATTGATAAAAATAAAAATCATTTTTTTTTTCGGTGCCTATATATTATTCGTTTGCCTTTTTTTTTTGAAGCTCTCAATTTTTCAACATGACTTTACCAAATTATATACTTTTTTTCAGTACTTACAATTCAAATTTAAATCCAGTGAATTAATCTTAAACAAAGAAGTATAATTAAATCAATAAAATGTCATCATATAGTCTTAATCAAATTAAACAATTTGCTCGGGATTCTATAAAAAATATAATTCCATTAGATAATGAATCAATTGATGAAATGGTACAATATGCGATTAAAAATTTTAAAACAAGGGAATCAATAAGTAATCATTTTCTTGATATTCTTGGACCTTCGAATAGTACATTTGAATTTATTAGTGATTTTGGAGATATGTTATTTGGATGTAATAAAGAAAATCCGATAAAAGAATCAATTAATTCTAATTCAAATAATGAAATTATTAAATCTAAACCTAAAACTGTTATAAAGATACCAAATAAAAGTAATAAATCCACTGGTATAAGGTTAGTTAAGAATAAAACTGTAAATAATGCTAAGAATGATAACAATTCAAAGGGGCGATTGGCAAATAATAGTAAAAGTGGGGTTACAACTGCGGAAATGTTTGATTTAAAACCTAATACAGTTAAAGTTCAAAATATTAAGAAAAAAGAAGTTAAAAAGAAATTAGAAAATATTCAAGATTTAGATGATGTTTTACTTGAATTAGAATTATTGGATAGGAATGAAAATTCTAAAGATATTAAAGTTTGTAATTGTAATGCAACAAGACATCCATTATTTGAAATGTATCCTAATTGTTTAAATTGTGGTAAGATTATATGTGCAAAAGAAGGGTTACAACCATGTTCATTTTGTGGTAAATCTTTAATGTCTAATGATGAAAAAATGGAGATAAAGGAGATACTTAATAGGGAAAGGGAAGAATTAGAAAGTGCTAATGAAAAAAATAAAATTGATAATATTAATTCTAATAATAAAAATAAAAATAAGAAAAAAAATGTTATTAAAGTTACATTGAATACACCTGGTCAAAATAATTTTAAAATTCAAGAACAATTATATAATCAAATTGAAGAGAGTAGAAAGCAAGAAAGAGAGGAAAGAAAAGCTAAAAAGGAAGAACAAGAATTAATTGATATGAATAGGAAAGAGATTGAATATTATAAAACAATTCATAAAAAAGATGCAGAGTTAATTAAGGCAGAGGAAAGATTAGCTATGTTATTAAATTTTCAAGACAATGGAGCTGAACGTACTAAAATTATTGATAATGCAGCTGATTTCGAATTACCAACCGGTGGTGGTAATCTTTGGGCATCACCATTAGAGAGAGCATTACAATTAAAGAGACAACAAAAGCAACATAAAAGAATGGAGGAAGATGAAAAGAATCGTGGAGGTAGAGGTAATACAGTTGTTGATATGACTATTAAAGATGGTAAAGTTGTATTTCAAGATAGGGATAATGAAATTACAGGGCTTGATAATTTATCAGATGACGAAGAAGTAAGTGAATTACAAAAGAAAGTTAATAAGGAAAAACTTAAACAATTCAAGGAAGAATCAAAGAATATTTATGATTACGATGATTTTAATAATAAATTACACAAACCTGTTTATCATGTTACTCAAGCTGAAGAGAGGAAAATCAAGGAAGAATCAGAAGCCGTAGATAAGATAGTATCTGAACTTCCTAAGATAGGGACTGTTGTTCAACCGGGTGATGCTGAAGATCAAGAGAATCAACTTTTCACTATGATTGGTGTATAAAGCATATAATTAACTAAATAGTTAAATAGTTAAATAGTTAAATAGTTAAATAGTTAAATAGTACAAGAAACCCGCAACGATGAAGAGAGCCAACAAGAAAAGCAAAGAGTGAAAGAAATTTAATCCGGTGAAAATTTCTGCATATAAAAGGGGAGCGATTCCCACCTCTTTTTGACAACTTCCATTAATCTACATGCTCATGTAATTCTTGATCTCTTTCACGAATCCACATCAGTAGAGGTTATACTATAGTATAATTTCTGGAGGGTATTCGTACCCTCCAATTATAGAACCATTTGATAGTTGATCATTCAGCCGTTGTTGCTGTCTTAGGGCATACCGATCATCATCAAAGTCAGCTAAATGTTTGTCGACTGGATTAACACCCCGGCCACGGCTCTCATTTCGTTTCGGGTTCTTAGATTGATTGGATTGCGTTAGTTTGAGACCTAATTAGATGTATGATTTTTTAGGTTGAATTATTTAATAATTTGATCATTCATTCATCCGACTAATTGTATTCCAACATTTGTTGTACATAAAGTAAAACTTTTCTTTCCTTATTTTTTTTTTTTTTTTTAAAAAAAAAAAGAAAAGAAATTCAATTTAATTAAATTATTTTAATTTCGTAAATTCAATATTATTATAATTGTAATACTAATATTATTTTATTTATGTACAGTTTCTCTTTGAAAGAAAATTATATGATTTATATATTATTTTATATATAAAAATGTTTTCTTATTATAAAAAATAAGTAATTATTATAATTATTACGTTGATTTCGAATTGTCATTAGATTTTGTATTTTCATTATTCATTCCCGTACTTTTCTCCTTTTCATTTGCCTTTTGAAATTCTTCTAAATATTGCATTTCATTCTTAATTCTTTCCATTGCTCTATATACTTTTGATTGAACATAAAATGAACCACCTTTCTCTTTTGAATTAATATCAAATAAATAATCATATTTCTTTTGAGCTTTATCAAGAGTTAACCCACTAAGATCAACATCTAAAATTTTACATGATTCATCTAATGATATATCGGTATCTCTTGATGTAGAATTTGATTTGGTTGTACTTCCTTTACCACCTTTTTGTTGTTGTTGAGCTGTTGTAGCTGCAGCTGCTTCTTTATAAGCTTCAGTAAATGCCCTACCGAAAACTTTTGCCCCTGTGACAATAACTTGTGCTAATAATCTATGTGCCATCTTTTATATTAATATATGTATATGTGCCTGTGTATATAGATATATATATGTATAAATATATATGTGCTCAAAGAGTTATGATATTAATAATATAATATTCAAGATATAAATAAATAAATAAATAATTCATGATGATCGAATTCCGTTGAATCCATCGAAGAGAAAAAAAAAATAAATCAAATAAATAAAATAAATCAAATAAATAAAATAAAATAATAAAAAAATCAAATAAATTAATTATGATAGTATTTTTACATTATTATAGAGAAATTAATTTAATTTGGAGAAGTTATTACTAGTACTTGGTGTACTGGTGTTTAGTCCTTAAAACTTGGAAATAAAAGATAGTTTGTGGGGTCGATCGACGGGTCTCTGTAGATGAATTTTTTTTGTGTTTTTTGTGTTTTTTGTGTTTTTTGCTCAACTTTTTTTTTTCCTAACAAATTGAAAAATTCGTTTAAGTCGTTTAAATCGTTTAAATCGTACCAAAATTATTTTAATCGTATATATCGTTTAGTAAAAAATAAGGGAAAACTGCATGTTTCTTGCTTTTCATCATGGAAGAATTAAACTATTAAGGAAAATCATTCTTTTTCCAACTTATTCTATTGGAATATATCTCACTCAAATCAAATACCCTTGGTTTGTTGTATATTTTCCTTATAGATCATTTCATATTATTCATTAGAAAAGTAAGATAAAAAAACTACAGTAGAAATAAATTCAAACAAAGAAAAATAAGAAAAATCAGTGTATAATAGCATTTTCGTACAATAGTCTAATATCTAACTTATTCTTTCCTTATCAATAAAAACAAAAAGAAAATAGAAAATGTCTGATTTAAAACCAAATATTCAATCAAAACAACAAGAATCAACTGATAATGAAGCTGTTGATTTGTTAATGCTTTTTTCAACACAGGCAAAGTCACAAGTTGAAACAAATTCAGAGTCATTACTTAAACCCCAATCTAATAATTTAAATAGTTCAAATCCAATTAAATCACCAGTATCTTCAAATGCAACTTTAAATTTAAATACTATACCAGTTTCATCATCAACAATAACAACATCATCATCATCATCATTTCAAATGCAAAGAGGTAGTTCATCAACTACAAATACAAATAATATTAGAATTGATCAAGTTTCAAGATCACCAGGTCCAGCAGCTGCTGCTTTAGCAACTGGTAATAGTGGTAATAGTTCAAATAAAGCAATAGTAGCAGCTGCTGCATTAGCTGCTGCTGCTGCAACTCCATTACCAATTTTTAGAAAGTCAAATGATGATACTAAAGAAATACGAAATAATCCAAAAATTGTACTAGCTGATCCAATCGATCTTAATAAAAAAACCAAAGAAAACATTATTGAAGATAATAATAATAATAATAATAATAATAATAATAATAATAATAATAATAATAATAGTGAAACTTTTAATGGATTAAATAAAGAAAGTAAAGGTAAAATAAAGGAAAATATATCTGATAAAAAAATCATCAAGATTGAAAAAGTTACTGATAAAAATAATAATATTAAGGCTAAAGATGAAACAATAATTACAAATAAGAAAGAAAAGACAAAAGATAAATCGAAAATAAAAGAAATTTCTAAAACTAAAACTGATATTGATAAAATTGATGATGATAAACCTCCACCATATGCTGTTGGACCTGATTCTGGCATCATTAGTTGTATATGTGGATATGATCATGATGATGGTTTAACAATTCAATGTGATAAATGTTTTAGATGGCAACATCTTGTTTGTATGGGATTTGAATCCATTAATGACACTCCTGATGATTTTCAATGTAATTTATGTAATAAGGATTTACTTGTTGATGCAGCCAGAGCTAAAAAACTACAAGAAAATTATTTAAAAGAAGAAAAGAGTAAGAGAAAGAGAAGTCCTTATTCTAATGAAAATACTAAAAATTCAAATAAAAATACTGGAGCTGCTCAATTCAAAAAGAAAAAAGTTGATGATAATTCAAATGATTCAATTGGTATAAATAAATACAATACGTTATATTATCCAATTGATTATTTTGTATTTCAAAGTTCTGCAATTAAATCTTTATTTAATCAATTACCAGATATATTGAAAAAGAATAAACAAGTAATGAAACTTGATAAATCAAATTTAAATAAAATTTTAAATTCTAACAATCATAATTTCAATATTAAAAGTGCAAATGAAAATTCTAAAATGAAATTTACAGGTATTTCAAAACTTGGTTTATACACAACTAAAAATATTAAAGATAATTCATTAATAACTGTTCTTTCAGGAGAGGTAAATACTAAAGAAAATTACATTTGTGAAAAAATGAATAAATATTGGTTATTAGGTTGCCCAAAGCCAAACGTTTTCTTTCATCCTACCTTACCAGTTGCAATTGATCAACGTGGACTTGGAAATTTTACAAGATTTATTAGAAAATCATGTAAACCAAACTGTGAAATTAAAACAATTATAATTAATAAGAATGAAATTTCATTTGGTTTATTTAGTAAAAGAGAGATTAAAGCAGATCATGAATTAACATTACCTTGGGAATGGGATATTGAACATCCAATTTTAAATTTAATTGAAGGTACCAAAACATTTGAAAATTTGGATAATGAAATGAAAACTGTTTTAATCAATTCAATTCAAGGTGTATTGGAGCTAACAGATTGTGCATGTAGTAACTCATCTCCAGATTGTATAATAAATAAAGTTAAAAAATCATCTGCTTATTTACAAAGAAATACAAGAAAGAATAATATTAATCATTTATCACCAACGCCAAATCAAAAATATGTTCCTATTCAAGAAAGATTTAAAGAACGTAATGGTTTTATTATAAAAAATTTACTTTCTGATAATGATTATAATGAGGATATCAATAATATAACCGAGAATAACGATCTGAACAATATTAATATTAATAGTAATAATAATGAAAATAATGACAATATAAATGATTTAATGGATGATGGTCATAATAATAAAATGAATCATTCAACTGATGACATTACTGGTAATGTTTTGAATGGTGATGAATATTCTAATAATTTTAGAAATATTAATAAAGATATTAATAATACAAATGATAGTAATAAGGACATAAATTTGAATAATAACGATAATGGTATAAATTTTAAATTTAAACCAAAATTAAAAAATACAGTTTATAATCTCCATATACTACCAAAACAATTCGAGCTCATAAGGAAATATTATCAAAATACAGAAGTTATAAAAAGAATAAATGATGAGAAAAAAATGGAGAAGGAGAGTAAAGATGACATTGATGCTATGCCTACACCTATTGAACTCAATTCTAAAATATTGCAAAAATTAAATAATGCAGCTTCAACAGAATCAAACACAGGTATTTCAAAAGATTTAAACATAGCTGGCGGAAATAGAGTAGAAAGTGAAGAAAAACCAAAAGTAGTCAAGAAATTCAGTTTAGCTGATTACAAAAAGAAGAAAACTGGATAATTTTAGTATCAAAAGTTAGCTTAATTGTTATAATAAGAAATTGTATATCCAATTTAACATTTCCTGCTAATTATAAGTTTTGTATAAAGCCCTTTTTTAACTTTATATTTAATTTGATCGATATTTTTTAATATTATAGTTTCTTAAATTTGAATTTTATGTGATTCAATTCTCTAAATGTGAGAAATGAAGTTAATTTAGTATTTCATTTTCTTATTGTTTTATGATTAACGGTCGCTTTTTATATTGCACATACTTTTGAGTTTTTTTTTCTCACAATTTTACTTGAAATCCTATCTATATTTTTTATATTATAATATGTGATTAAAGTGTCGTTATAAAAGTTATAAAAATACAAATGTTAAAAAAGAACAAAATAAAGCAAGTAGTAATAACCGAGCGTAAAAAAATATGAGAACAAAGCAAATAAATAATCCAACAAGTAAATATAACAAATAAAGTAATGAATATAGGTATCAAGCAAAAATTTCAAGTATATTGATAAAATTATAAATCAAATAAAAATATTTTAGTTTAGTTTAGTTTAGTAAACTTTTAACAGAAATATGTCTTGATGGCTTTGATGTCATTTCAAGAATTAATGATCTTTTTGAATCTAAACTGATGATGTTACTATTGTTGTTACTGTTAACATTATTAATACTGAAAAATGGTACTTTAGAATTGTTAGATGATAGGGTATATTGATAAGGTTGTAAAGTTGGTGATCCGATTGGTGATTCAACATCACTTGAATGTGCAGTTGATGAATTGCTAGAATGAGGAGAACACATTTCAGGTACCTTTAAAGTACTAGTTGGTGATAAAGGTGCCTGTATTAATGAATTTGATTTCATTTCAGATAATACAGTAACAGCAAAATTATCTTGAATTTTAGAAAGTTTTTTCATCTTTCTTGAACTTGTTGTTGTTAACGCTGGTGATTTTGAATTTGAAGATTGTGATGGGTTGGAATTTTTCTTTAATTCATCTAAATTTGGATATATACATTCTAAATTATTTCTCAAACAACCAGAACAAGCTGGTTTTCTTTCGTCACATTTCTTCTTTCTTCTTCTACAGCAAAAACATCCAGTTTTGGTTCTTGTGATTTTTTTCTTTTCTTTAACTACTGAATGTGAACACTTTGTATTACATGATGGTGTTATATTGTGATTTGAACCGATTGTAGCAGTTATTTGATTTTGTGAGTCTGCTTTAAGATTTTTACTTGAGTTAGATCCATTTGAGGATAATCTAATAATTTTTTGATAATCACGATAATTAGTCATATTAGTCTATCTATTGTTCAAGTATTCTGTAAAATTAAAGGGAATTGTTGGATAATCTTAAAAATTAAAATTTAGAAAAGAAAAAAGAAGAAGAACCAGGTCGAAGAAGAACCAAGTCGAAGAAGTTGAAAAGAAAAGTTTTTTTTTTCATTTCTTCAAGACCATCTTGGTAAAATTTGTTATTTATTGATGTTTGTTTCAATTAATAATAGTTTTTTCTGTTTTAGTCAAGTTTAGCTGAAAAATGAGGAGTTGTTCCGTTTATTGTCATCAAGTTGAGTCAAGGCACTATTTTTTTTCTTCTTTACCGACTTTCCCAAACAGGCAATTTTTTCATTTTGCGCGTTACTCTCGAGGGAAAGCCAGGGCGGCACGGAGACTGTTTTCGGAGAGAACTTGTAGGGCCGCGTCCTTGATGGGATTTGTTTCGCTGTCAATTTCCTCACCAGAAATGAGGTGATTCATTTCTGACAAATTTTTATGACACACAATTCCTCTTACGGCAACCATCCCCTTTGAAGTGCATAAGTTGGAAATTCGCTATAACTTTCCCTGAAAAATTTTCACATCCTGTTACTAATTGTCCTTTAACTAACAATTTTTTTTATAAATTGCCTTCTAATGGTAATCAAAAGATAAATTACAAAATAAACGTGAGAAGAAAAAAAAGAAATTAATTGAAAAGTAAAAGTGGAGTGTGCAAAAAAAGAAATTGAATTTGTTTACAAATATGTAATGGAGTTTAAATTTTAAGGGCTATGTGGAATACTGTGGCGCATGTAAATATTTATTTTTTTTTTTTTTTTTT
>JAJLVP010000337.1:0-35182 GCA_030570435.1 Pichia ethanolica
TTTATCCAGTTAAAAGAGACGATCGACGCTCATAACTACTTGCGCGTTTCACTTTTTTATTTTTTCATTCTCTCTTCTGTGTAAAAAATATTGAGAGAAACGATTGTTTTGTTTACCTTTTGCTGTTATTGAACCGTATACAGTGCGAATAAAATGGGAAAAAATCAAACAAAACATTTAAGTTGAACTTTGTAACACTTTGTTTGATCTAATATCAATAATAACAATTGTTCATTAGATACAGGTTAATAGTTATCAAGCAACCGTTGACAATTAGATCTGAAGTAGAACGACTGTGTGTTATATTCTAAATTTAATTCCATTCTGTTTATATCTTCAATTTACGATAAATAGTCAGTAGTCAATAGTTCATAGTTAATCTTTAAAGTAAATAATTCAAAATTATGAGAGAGATTGTACGTGTTATTTGAATTAAAATGAACATTTTTTTTATATAATATGTCATTTATGGATTTGATGAAACTTAGCAAACTATTAAATATATTAATTTCAATTTAATTTCCATATATTTATTTTCTTTTGAAAAATATTTCATTTAGAAGGCGATTTTTTAATGCTCATTCGAATTATTATTATTCAAATTAAAATCAGCTATATTTTATCAGATCAATCATTATATCATTAAATAATATAAATACTAACATTTTTACTTTTATTTTAATTTTAATTTTAATATTAATATTTTTACTTTTTTCATATAGATTCATTTATCAACTGGTCAATGTGGTAATCAAGTTGGTGCTGCATTTTGGGAAACTATTTGTAATGAACATGGTTTAGATCCAAATGGTAATTATCATGGTACTAATCCATTACAAAAATCAAGATTAAATGTTTATTTTAATGAAGCATCAAGTGGTAAATATGTTCCAAGAGCAGTTTTAGTCGATTTAGAACCAGCAACAATTGAAGCTGTTAAAGCTTCAAAATATGGTAATTTGTTTAGACCTGATAATTTAATATATGGTCAAACATCTGCAGGTAATAACTGGGCAAAAGGTCATTATACAGAAGGTGCAGAATTAGTTGATTCAGTTATGGATGTTGTTAGAAGGGAAGCTGAAGGTTGTGATTCTCTGCAAGGTTTCCAAATTACCCATTCCCTTGGTGGTGGTACTGGTTCTGGTATGGGTACTTTATTAATTTCTAAAATTAGAGAAGAATTCCCTGATAGAATGATGGCAACTTTCTCTGTTATGCCATCACCAAAAGTTTCAGATACTGTTGTTGAACCATATAATGCAACTTTATCAGTTCATCAATTAGTTGAAAATGCTGATGAAACTTTTTGTATTGATAATGAAGCATTATATGATATATGTGTTAGAACTTTAAAAATTCCACAGCCATCTTATGATCATTTAAATCGTTTAGTTTCTTCAGTTATGTCAGGTATTACAACATCATTACGTTTTCCAGGTCAATTAAATTCTGATCTTAGAAAATTAGCCGTCAATTTAGTTCCATTTCCAAGACTTCATTTTTTTATGGTAAGTTATGCTCCATTAACAGCTGAAGGATCGCAATCTTTTAGATCTTTAACTGTTCCTGAATTAACACAACAAATGTTTGATCCAAGAAATATGATGGCAGCTTCTGATCCAAGAAAGGGTAGATATTTAACAGCAGCAGCATTCTTTAGAGGTAATGTATCTGTTAAAGAAGTCGAAGATGAAATGCATAAAGTTCAAACTAAAAACCAAGATTATTTTGTTGAATGGATTCCAAATAATGTTCAATCATCTGTTTGTTCTGTTCCACCAAATGGTTTAGATATGTCTGCAACATTTATTGGTAATTCCACATCAATCCAAGAATTATTCATTAGAGTTGGTCGTCAATTTACTGCAATGTTTAAAAAGAAGGCTTTCTTACATTGGTATACAGCTGAAGGTATGGATGAAATGGAATTCACAGAAGCTCAATCAAATATGAATGATTTAGTAAGTGAATATCAACAATATCAAGAAGCACCAGGTTTAGATGAAGATATGGATTATGATGAACAAAATCAATTAGATGAAATGTAAGATAAATTGTATTTTTAAGCAACAAAATGTTATTTTGTTCGAATTATTATTTTATTATTATTGTTCTTTCCTTAATTTTTATTCCTCACATTAATTTCAATTTCTTTCAACTAAAAAAATCTTGATTCCACCTTTTTATTTCTCTTCTTTTTTTTTCTCTTCTGTTTTTGGCTTTATTTTGAGATAAATTACTTGACATACTGTATCAATGTAATCTAATCTTCTTTTTGTTTATCCCCTCCTTTTCCAATTGTTATTTTAGAAATTCAAAATATTTAAAATGATTTAATATTTTTATTTCAAATGTATCTCTATAATCTATAATTTAATAAATTTATATTTTGGCTCTAATATCAATATATCGTAGTGATAATAATAATAACAATAATAATGATAATTATAAGAGGAAATAAAATTACGTAAATTATATATGTATAATAATTACAAGCGAGGATTGTTCACCACAGTTGTCTCTTAAACAACAGCGGAATGATTAAAATACACATTCAGGAAAATGTTTATGAATATTTCATATCCTATTTTAGATATGATAGCTTTAGGGAAAACCAAACATTGGATTGCAAAATATTAAAGATCTTTCATCAATGTTTTGGCCAACATCAATCAGTGAGACTCAAAAATTGCCAGAAGTGGAATCACTTGAAAAGCTATCAAAATCGGAAGAACATACATACAAAGAAAATCCCCATGATGATGAAATCTTAGATATTCTAGCCAATTACACTAATGGGTTACCATATGTAGTTCTTACTTATAGATCCATCTATTTGTTTGATTGGACTCACAAAGTTCTCGTGAATGTTCATATTAGATCAGATTCATCAATTGAAAAATTTGGTTCAAATGTTTCTGTTAGATTATCCCCCAACCAACAAACATATGCCGTTAAAACCGATAAAAATGTTATTCTTGTTTATACTATAAAAGCAACTGGTAGTGATAGTGAGCTACTTGAAATATATTCCAAGAATGGGACTTTAATTCAAAATGGTTATCCTTTAACTGAGTATGAGGTAAATCCATTTGTTTATGGAGGCTTGAATTCAAAATTTAGTATGAATTCAAATGATCAAAAAAATGGTATTGTCAAAAATATTATAAATACATTTATTGGAGTAGATGGAAATGAAGTACCAATTGTTGATCTTGGACTGAGATTAAAATTAATATTAAATGTTGCTAGTCCAATCGTTGAGTATTGTTTTATTGGTAGTATGGCATTATTATTAATAAATACAAATCCACATGCTTTTCAAGTTATTCATTTGAACTCAACATCATCTGTTGAAAAGGCTAATGAGAAAAATAGAGACAATATTGGTACTGAATCCAATAATGAAATTAATTTTGTATTATCTGATGAACTGGATTGGTTTAAGAATCCTGAAATTAATAACAATAGTGAAATATCTGGCATGGATTACAATTATGATTTAGATTGTTTTTTATGGTTTAATGAACAAGGTGATGTATTATTAGTGAAAAATAGAGGTGATGCTAGATTTTTAGAACTGACTGCTATTTGTATTTACAAATCATTACTTGGAAATAATGTTAAGGCAATTAAAGGTATAATAAATCATTTTAAAAATCTTTGTTATTTGTTACTTGAAAATGGTGATATATTAATTTATAAATTACTTGATGATTTATCATGTAAATTATTAAAGATTATTAAAAAGTGTATTCCTGCAAAAAAACCAATTAACCTTTATTTAAATCCACATGGTGATTCATTTGTAATTTTATACGAAAATGGATGGAATATTTTCTCCTCATTAGGAAATCAAAATTTTTCAACTTTTGAATATGATCATTTGAATATTTCAAATGTTAAGAAAATACAATTTTTGAGTAAAAGAGAGATGGTTTTAGTTAATGAACTTAATGATATAATATTCATTGATTTGACAATCTATAGTAACGGTCAAGGATATAATTTGTTATCAATTAAAAGGCCAGTGTTATATGACAAGGATAAAATATTAGTTTTTAAAGCTTACGAGAAAAAATTGGTTGATTATCATCATTATAACTATAATTTAGATGATATAACCAATAGAAATACAGATATTTGGTTCACTGAAATGTTACCTTTACAATTTAGAATCAGAAATAATGATATACGTTCATGTTGTGTTAGTGATGATGGTAATAATATTTGTGTTGTTGGAAATTATGATGTTATAATATTTAGTACATTAACACAAAAATGGAAATTTTTAGAAATTGTTCAAGAAAATGCTTCATTTGAAAAAACTGAAATTGCAATTAAAAAGTGTTGTTGGTGGAAGAATTATTTAATTTTAGGATCAAACAAAAATGGGACAGAAAAAAAATCAGAAGTTGTAGTTTTTTCAGAGAAAATATTGGAAGAAAATGAAAGCTTTGGTTTAGAATTTATTGTTTGGAATTTCAATTTTGAAAATACTCCATATGATGAGTCGTTTCTCAATTTCAATATTGATATATATAATGATGTACTATTTGTTATGACTGACAAATTAAATTGTTACACTTTTAAATTAATATTAAAGATAGATGCAATGACTAAAATAAATGGAGATTATGAGTTGGGAAATGGTAAAATTCATGACTCATCAATGAAAACATTAAAATCTTATATAACATTTCAAAAATCAACTGTTTATCAACTCAAATCATGTTTTAAAGAATCAGATGAGTCGATTGTGCTTAATTATGGAACAATTTTAAAAGTTACAAATACTGATCTTCTATTCCTCACCAATACTGACTTGTATTATATCAAAAGAGAGAAAGAACCAAATACATTTAATTATAAGTACGTTACGTATTTGATAAACGATTGTGTTGAATATGTTCAACAATTAAATAGTAAGTTGATTTGTTTATTTGATGGTACACAACTTATTCATTATAACTTGAAAGATGATATTAATCTGCTTGATTTGAAAACAATTAATGTTAGTATTGGTAACGACTTTTCGCAAGATCCAAAAACTGGTTACATTGTTAAATATATTGGTACATGTCCATATCCAATTACAACAATTGCTCATCAAAATATTATGTTTGGAATTGAGATTGAGTGTTTCAATAAAATTAAGTTGAAATTGGAAACGACAAGAAGAAATTATCTAACAGATTTGGTTAATCATTATATACTTTCCAATGCATCACTTAAAGTTTTAGGAAATGATCCAAATGCTGTTAATATTGCAACGGTGTATGAAAAGTTTTCTAATTTCAAAAATTTTAAGTTTGTTTTAGAAAAATTAATGGTTGATTATTTACAAAAATGTTATGATGATAATAATTATGATACTAAGAATGAATATTTCGATAAACTATATGCATTAATTCAATTTACTGGTAAATCATATGAAATTATTTTGAATTGTTTAAAAAAAACAGAAACACATTTTTGGCCAATATTTTTCAAGAAATCTAATCAAACACCAAGATTTGTTGTAAACAAATTATTTACAGAGTCAGATAACCAAAGATTAACAGCACATTATTTTATTATAATGTTAAATTATGAAAAATATGATGATAGTATTAATAATAACCAAGATAAAAGTAGTAAAACTAAAAAAGATAAGAAAGATAAAAAGAATAAAAGTAGTATAAGTATTAGTGATCAAGATTTAATTATCAGTATTTTGAAAAAATTGATACTTGCAAAAGATTTTGATACATCATTTGAATTATTCCGTTTCTTAAAAATAGTTGATGATAAAATGAGCCATAAATGTTTAGAAAAAATGAAAGTTTACCTTAAGAATTAATTCTTTTATGTAAATTTACAGTCCTTTTCCCTTTACATAATTAATAATACAAGTGGTATTAGTATACCATAATTGATAATTTTAGATCGATTTTTATATGATATTTATTGTATATTATATATTTTATATAAGTTTAAATGAATAAATAGAAGAATGGGTTTATAGTGGAAGTGAACAAATATATGTATAATTGAGATATATATATATATATATGAATATAATGCATTATTATATTTTTGTATTTCTAAATTCAAAATTTAATAATATTAGTTTGCACCTTTTAAGAATTTTTGAACAAAAGAGTTATTAGTAACAGAACTGTAATGTTCGAAATCTTCAAAGTATTTCATAACATGACATTGTTGTTTCCAGAAGTTGACTAATTCTTGAAATTCCATTTGACCTTTCATGTAAAGGACATTCTTAATTGCAAGATCTTCAACATATCTATGTCTTTCAAATTCTTGTCTAATTTTAGTTTTGACTTGATAAGCTGGAATATCTAAATCATAACTGTTAACGAATTCCCTTGAATGTCTTAAATATCTTCTATATAAATTCAATACACGGTATCTGAGATCAGCACTGGTTGTGGAGAATCTGGTAGTTTCAGCAAATGCAGTTGGGAAAGTCATTGTTAGATGGATATAAGTGATGTGATCTTATTATGAAGAGAAAAGAATTAAACCGTAACAACCAACCACAATCTTGTAATTGTCAAAAGTCAACTTTCCTGAGTTAATAATAAATATCTGCAACAAAATAAATATTCTCGCAAGTGGGGAGGAAATTTTAATATTTGAGAAGGTGCACAGATGTTACAACGATTTTTAAAAAAAAAACAATTTCTTGTATGACAAGATATTTGTTGTGATCAAGTAATCAGAACGAGGAAAATAAAAAAAAATTAAAAATTAAAAATTAAAAAATTAAGTATCAATTATTATTATTTTAATGACCAATTAACAATATACATGTAATAATCACTATCAGACAATGTAAATAGATTGAATATTGTACAAATACAAAATTGATTTGATTTTATTTGGTTTGATATGACATTTTCTCTTTAATATATATTTACACTCAACAAGTCGAATTCTATTTGTTTACTTTATTTAATTTTTTATTTAGTTTACTTTTACTGGACATATATGATGGATATAAATACAAAAGACAAATTAAGTTGTAAAGCTTTTCAAGATCCATATGTTTTCACTTTTATTCTTGGATGGATTCTTGCAATAGGTATTTTTGCTTCTTACTTACCACAACATATAAAGATCATAAAAAGGCGATCAAGTGAAGGTTTATCACCAGCTTATCTTCTTTTAGGGTCTCTTTCAGCATTCTCAGCCTTTGTTAATATATATATTGTTACTATTCCAGCAAGAAAATGTTGTATTATGATATTAAATATGTTTCAATGTACGAATTCCTTGATAGGTTTTTTCCAAATTCTATTGCAAGCAACGGGATATATTCTAATTTTTGTTCTTTGTGTGTTTGCAACTAAAAATTCTATACGTGAATCAATTATTGATCATCATAAACTTACCTTGAATTTTTATATTTTTTTAATATATGCGTCAATTAACGTATTATTTGTTATTTATTTACAACATATTGATACAAAAGGTAATTTAGAGGCATTGTTATTATTTGCAGATGTTAGTGGTGTTATTTCAACGATTTTAGCCATTATACAATATATACCTCAAATTTATACAACATATAGTGTTAAACATGCCGGTAGTTTATCAATACCAATGATGTGCTTACAAACTCCAGGTGGTTATATTTGGTCATATAGTTTGTATTCACAACCAAATTCACAATGGAGTTCTTGGTTACCTTTCTTTTCTGCAGCAAATCTTCAATTAATTTTACTAACAATGTGTATTTATTACAATATGTATTTTCCAACAAAATTAACTGAGGCAAATGCAGAACTTCAAATAGCTGAAGAAAATTTATCTCATTCATTTCATTCTATTGCCGATGAAAATACATCTTTAATATGATACTAAGTATTTCTTTACTGTATATTATACATTATTTAAAGTTATAAAATTATTAAAAATATAAAGCTTTATATTATCATTTCTGGTCTATCAAACAAAATCAAACGGAAATAGTCTTCCAAACATTCAGACCATCAGTTCCTGTACTTACTAAAGTACCAGGTATTTGTTTATGCCATCTAACATCTTTAACATCTTTTTGCCAATGAACAAATAATAATTGTGGTGGAATATCATTTAATTCCTTCATTTCCTCCCTTTGTTGTGTAATTTCTTCATCATCCGCTTCAACTGCTAAATCCCATAGAGTAACAGTATTATCTTCTGATGAAACTGCAACAATTGATTCATCTAATGGATTAAATGCAATTGATGTAATTGGAGATTTATGGAAATCATATGAAACAACTGGTGATGGAGTTGTATTTGGTTGGAAATTTCTTAAATCCCATACACCCCATGTACCATCATCATGACCTGAAGCTAATAAATAGTCAATTTTATCACACCATGAGATAACATTAACATCTGATGTTGATGCAACAACACTTAATGCAGGTTTATGTTTCTTTGATCTAGTATCCCAAATTCTTATATAACCATCACAACCAGCTGTAGCAAAAACAGTTTTTTCTGATTTTGACCATTGAATATCTTCAATTGATGAATCATTAACTTGATATGGAGTACGATCAGTTACCCATTTACTATTCGATCTAGATGTATAATAAATTCTACCTGTAACATCACCTGAAAGTAAAGAACCTTCTTCAGTTGAAGACCAATCAAGACCATAACCTTCAACATTACCATGATGTTTCACTATATGAACAGGTCTTTTACTTTGTTTTGGTATAACAAAACCAGGTGTATCAAATGCTTTGAATTGTGAAGAAATATCAAAAATGTAAACCTCTCCGCTTTCTGACATAGTAGCTGTCAAATATTCATTTGTTCTAGATGCAAATGGTGATACCCTAAGTCTATTTGTTGTATGTTTTAAAGGTATTGTTTCACTTTCTAAAATTGGATTATATTGTTCTTCCTCTTCATCTTCATCTGATTCATTTTCTTCTTCTTCAGATTTAGCTAGAGTTTTGGATAATGATGATAATTTCATTATAATCATTTCATTATCCTTAGATTTTGATGCTTGAGTTGCTGTTGCTATATACATTTTCGCTGGATAACTTCTTCTTTCATCACCATATCTGTCTGTTAAAATATCTAATGTAAGACAAGGCCATGGCATATTGACATTATGTAACATTTCATAAACTGTTGGATCGGCTTCTAAAACTTCATCGGGACCTAATGGTCTTGATCTATGTGGTAAGTATAATCCATTTTCTTCATCTTGTTGAGCGTTTTCAACTTGGGTTTGTTGTTTTGCCTTTTGTACAAGACCATCAGTATCAATGGCATTTTCTAATTCTTCATCGGATTGGTCCAACTCAATGATTTCACCTTCACTTTCATAATCATCACCGGATAAATCTTCCATACCACCTTCAATACCCAGTTCTTTTGCTAATTCTTCTCCTTCATTCATCTCGATATCTTGTAATTTTGGTGCCGCTGTATTTTTCTTGGTGGATGGATGATCATCCCCAATATCAGAAGCATTTCTTTTGGACATGGCTGCTATATTTGTGGATATTTGAACTTAAAAGATATAAAAGTTATAATTAAGGTAATTATAATCAAAAGAAAATTAAACAATAAAAAAAATTATGAAAAAAAAAATTTGTTAGATGAAAAATTAAAAAAAAATAGAGAAAAAAAAATTAAAAAAAAATCAATAATAATTTGCAACATAGAATTTGTCATGGCGTGCAAATTTTGATCTCCAACTGATAAAAATATTTTCTATAATAACCATCTCTTGATCTAAAGTTAACGAGTTCATAAAATGGAATAATTATTTTCCTTCCTTAGCAAAAGAACATAAATAGATTGAGTCATTTAAAAAAAAACCTGTGGAAATGGAGAGAAAATCTTTTTTGGATCAAGAACCGCCTCCAGGATACATTGCGGGTATTGGAAGAGGGGCAACTGGTTTTGTTACACAAGCAGATCTAGGATCTTCTAGACAATTACCAATCGTTTCAATTCCCAATAAAAAGGATTCCACCGAAGATTTGGAAATTTTTAAGAATGCAGAGGAAGATAACACACCAATTATATCCACCAATGATAAAGATGATTTAGAAGCTGACAAGATATACGATGATATAGAAAAATATCTAGAGAGAAAAAGAGGTAAAAAACGTAAAAATGATATTGAAAAAAAAGAATTAGAAATCAATGGAGTTATCATCAAAACAGAAGATGCCTCCAAAAGTATAATGAACATTGCAGATCAATTTGAAGATGCAAAAAATGATCTAGCATCTGTAACTCCTGAACAATGGGAACAATTACCTGAGTCTGGAGATTTTACAAGAAGGAACAAAAGACTTAGAAATGAAATACAAGAACAACAAAGGTATTACCGAAATTCTGATATGATTGCCCTGAGTTTGAAGGATTCAGGGGCAACTGACTTTGAATTGGATGACGCTAACAATGAGATTATTAATAGTTCAATAAAACAACAGAGAGAAGATACAGGAAACAATGATGATACTAGTGAAGAGAAGGTTGACTTATTACAGCTTTCACGTATGAAAGATAAAATGCTTGAATATAAAATTAAATCAGAAAATAAAAAAATCAACTCAGAATTGGATAAAGTGGATTATTTAGAGCAATTAAAGCCTTCGAGTAAATATAATATTGGTGATTATAAAAAGACAAGAAAATTGTTTGCCAAACTTAGAGAAGCCAATCCTTATAAAGCACAAAACTGGATTGCCAGCGCTTTATTAGAATATGATGCCAACCAATTTTCTAGAGCTAAACAAATAATACAAATTGGTTGTGAGAAATGTCCAAAATCTGAAGAAATATGGCTAACTAACTTAAAGATCAATGCAGATGACATTCAATCATGCAAAGTAATCGTCGCTGATGCTATTAAATTCAATTATAAATCTGTAAATTTATGGATAAAAGCTGTTGAATTGGAAAATGATAATTTATCTAAAATACGTATCCTCAGAAAAGCTTTAGAATTATTACCAGAAGAACCAAGATTTTGGCTGGAAATCGTAAAATATGAATGGGACAAAAATGTTTCCATTAAAATGCTTCAAAAGGCCACACATATACTACCAAAATCGTTAGATTTATGGGTTTGTTTGGCAGATTTACAAAATACTGGTGATGCTATAGCTACGCTAATAAATTCTGTTAACTATTTAACCGAAGAACAAAGCTCTAAAATATGGATCAAAATTGCGAAGTTAGAGGAGGACAAATCTTCCAATGAAGTAAAGGTTAGTAGATATGTTGTTAAAGCACTTTGTTTCAATTCATGTGATAACGACTTTTGGTATGAAGAAGCTGAAAAATGTGAAAAGGATAATCATTTACTAACTTGTCATTCAATTGTTTTGCAAACACTTTCAAACGATAACGCTGCTAAAGAAGATTTGGTTTCCACTGCCAAACGAGAGAGTGAAAAGGGAAATTATGAGATAGCCAGTACTGTATTATTATTTATAACTTCAAAATACTCAGGTTATGTTGATGCTTGGTTAGAACTTTTCAAAATAAAACGAAAACTAAAAGATTTCCAGACATTGTTTTTATATTATGAAATGGCATTGAATTCGTTATCTAAAGAGAGTAAGTTATATATTATGTACGCAAAAGATAAAATAAGATACGATAATGACAATGAAAAAGTGCGATCAATTCTTTCAGATGCTTTATCTAAGTTGCCAAATAATGAAGATTTATGGATATTTTCAATTGATTTTGAAATAAAAGAAAAAAAAACCTTAATTGTAAGGCATCTCTTTGAAACAGCTTTAAAACAGTTGATTAACCCTTGCTTTGAAATATGGATGAAACGAATAAGTTTTGAGGAAAGCCAGGAAAATTATAAAGTTACACTTGATGTTATTGATGAAGGATTAAAAAAGTTCCCAACTAATGAATTTCTATATATAAAGAAAGGTGAAATATATATACATCTAAAAGAATTTGAAAGTGCCAAACAATCATTTGTTTTGGGTATAGAATCATGTGAGAAAAACCAACTATTATTTATTAAATTGGCAGAGTTCTATGAAAAATATCTCAATAACTCAATTAAATCAAGATCTGTCCTTGATCAAGGTATATCTTTACATCCAAAAAGTGATATTTTGCATCACTCAAGATTAGCACTTGAACTGGAATCTGATAATAGAGTACATGCCCAAAGATTGCTATCTAAGGCTTTGTCATTGATACCTTCATCCCCATTATTATGGCGTGATAATATTGAGTTAGCAACAAAACAACAAGTTAAAAACATTTATTCAATGGCCTTGAAGAAAACTAATGACAATCCCTTGATTATTTTAGCTATTGCAAAGGATTTATGGAAATCTGGCAAAATTGATAAAGCACATCAATTTTTCAAGGCATGTATCGATAAAGATATTAATTACGGTGATGCATATATATATTATTATGCTTTCCTGCTTAAATTTGGAAGTAAGGAAGAAATGAGGCTCTTGGAAGACCAAATATCACTTCATTTTGAACTGTTACATGGAAAACAATGGCATGAATTGTTAAAACAAAATATAAAGGCCCAAGAACATGAAATACAACTTCTAAGAAATGCAGCTGTAGACTTTTCTAAACATATTTAGTCTAAAACGTATATTTACTAGTGGATACTTTTTTTTCACATGATTAAAAGATATTTCTACAAACAAGCCTACTCTATGGTTGTATTTGTTTGTTTCATGGATAAAACAATCTCGCAGATTACTATGGTTTTTGGTTGATTACTCTTAAAGAGTTGAATTGTTTTATTAATAAATTAATTAGCTGAATTGGTATTTGATTCATAATTTAAGTTTGCTTTTTAATTCCCCTATAAATATATCCGGTCTATCAAAACCAAGTAACTGATTTTCATTAAAATATTTATATCAATTTTTAATGAAAAACACTTATTTAATCAATCTGCATTTCAGTTTCAAGTCCAGCTGTACCGTGAAGCTTTATTCTAATTATATTAAGTTCAAGAGTTACGCAGTTAATTGCTTAATTTTATATTCATAATTACAATCATCTATTTATTTCAATAATATATTTCTTCAAATTTCCTTGTATGCACATGCTTTCTAGAGCTTAGTTTAATCGATTTAAACAATTTGTTAGCAATTTTATGACCTCGACGACTTTTTTGTATATCATTCTATGTATGAATTAAGTTAGTGAAAAGATATATATCTATATATAGGTATATGTGACATACATACCTTTAAAATACAGATTTGGAGGCCGTAAATATACAAAACTATAGTCATTTTTCCTAAAATTTGATTATACAGTGTTTAGTATGTGAGCTCCTCACCCAACAGCCGGGGATTCATGTTGCGACAAGTCTCCACAAATTAATGTGAATTTGTGCAAATTAAAAATTTTGTTTAAGAGTTTGGCTTTCAAAATACGTTTGTTATGATTCCTCAATATTATTTTAATAACATATATGGATCAATAAGAGATAATTAAATTGAGCAATTAAATAAGTGATGATTAAACATTTTAGATCTACCAAGTTAGTTTCGTTGAACAAAAAACCAACCACTCAATTTCAAAGACCGTATGCTAGTGCAAAGACTTCCAACATTGATTGGAATCCAGTTAGATCCAAAAAACAATTATCCCAGGGTATTGAATTTGATGGATCAACAAGCAGAAAGGTATTTTTTGGACTTTTGTGTCTTGCACCAATTATAACATTTGCATTAGGTACATGGCAAGTTAAAAGATTACAATGGAAAAATAAATTAGTTGCAGAATGTGAAGATCGTTTAACATATAAACCTATTGCGTTACCAAAAAATATTACAAAAGATGATTTACCAAATTTGGAGTATAGGAAGGTTTTGGTTACAGGACATTTTGATTATTCAAGAGAAGCATTTGTCGGACCAAGATTACACGATACCCGTAGAGGTTATACCCTAGTTTGTCCATTTATTCAAAGTAATGGTGCCGGTGAAGTCTTAATTGATAGAGGTTGGATTGCAGCGGAAAAGGTTATTCCATCACAAAGAAATTTACAACATTTATCAGTTCCAAAGGGTGAAATTACAGTTGAATGTGTTGTTCGAGTTCCTCCTAAAAAGGGTATTTTCAATATTGATCATGATAAAAATTCAAGATTATATCAATATCTAGATATTGACGCAATGGCGGATGAATTAAACAGTAGACCTATTTATTTACAAGCTTTACAAAATTTTCATGATAGACCAGAATGGATTAACAATGAAGATTTATCAAAGACAGTTGATGATGCCACTAATAAAACCAAGGGGTGGGCATTTTGGAAATCAGCAAAACCAGAATCATCCGTTTCTTCTTCGGAAAATATAATTGACAATCATAATACAGGCTATGATACATCTGAAGAATTTGATCCTTTGCAATTCATTAACGCTGGGGTTCCATTAGGTAAAATACCAAAAGTTGATTACAAAAACAATCATTTGAATTACCTTGTTACTTGGTATTCACTTTCTTTTGCGTCGTCAGTTTTATTAGTTTACATGTTTAAGAAGGGTAAATTTATTAACCCTACGGAAGAAAAATTAAAATACACTAAGAAAATTATGAACTAGTTTATTGTAAAGAAATTTGCAAACCAAATTATGTAAACATGTACATAGCAATTTATAAATATAATTTATTTTTTATTTTTTTTTTTTTGATTGGTAACTATGAAACAAATAAATTTTTAACATGATTAACACAATTTTATTCCCCTAAATACACCAAGTTAGATCATTTTGCTGGTTCTTCGAACCTCAAGCTTTTTCTTTTCTTAGCCTGTCCTGTTTCATCATTTTTTTTCATTCCGCCTTTTTTTATTACATTTGATTTATCATTGACCTCATTTTCACTAGATTCTGTATCAACGGACAAAATATCAGTTGAATCAAAATTGGTGTTTTTTTCTGGTAAATTAGCAATTCTAACTTCTTTACCTGATCCTTTATTACCAGACTCGACTTTAACCGAATTTACATTATTATTTCCAATATACACCAATTCGGCTGTACGAATCCATCTTCTTCTTCTTGTATATTTACTAAATCCATCTTCTGTAGTTGGATTTTTCCAGGTATTATCATAGTAAATCCATCCATCATCTAATTTTGGATTAGCAGTAGTTTTAGGTTTTGTAGAAGGTAATTGAATTGAACCATCATTTGTTAAATCTAATCGCCAAGTTTTATCTATCCATCTCCATACCATTCCTTTGGTACTTACATCATCATCATTATTACCTATTTTATCACCATTATTATCTGAGTCTTGAAAATCGATTGACAAAGGTAACTGTGGTAATTCGAAAGATTCGATTGGTTCAGATTCATTTAAAAATTCATCTGTCCATGGTGTTCTTTCATATGATAATAAATTTGGGGTCCAACCAACACCCAACCAACGTCTTTGATTTTCATATATAACATATGTAAAACGTACGGATGATTTTGAATTAGAACCGGAGTTTGAACCATCATTATTTGATGCTGATAAGGATTTTTTACCAAATCTGTTAGATAATCTTTTATTAAGATTAAATAAAGTTGAAGTTTTTGATAAACCTGAATTTTCAAAATCTAAACCTGTTAAGTAAAAACATAATAATCTAAATGTACGTGATTTCCATAAAAGAGCACGTGTAATTCTAGACCATTTTGAGTGATAAGTTAATACCAAAATTGATAAGAGAAGAAACATTTTATTAGGAGGCAAAATAAAGAAGCTAATGATAACATAAACTGGTGATAAAAATACTGTTGTAAATAATAATCTTTTCAAGTCGCCTGCCGATAAATCTAATTCTACAATTGGTGATATTAAAATTTCAGTTCGTTTTGAAATTAATGTCATCGTTTGAATAATGTCATCTAATGTTGAATTCTTAGCTTGTTGTTCTTTAACATACGTTTTACATTCAGAATAAATCCATAATGCAAATACTGGTAACAAATGGCCTAAATATATTATGATAGGTTCATAATATAAAATTAAGATAGAAGTCAGTATAACCAAGAAAATTGATAAATTTATTGAGTCGTCATCGTTCCAAGTCAATATATTCAAAGCTTTCAACGTTAGAATAAGAAATGGGTATGATTTTATTAAACTTTTACTAACTGTTGGAGGAGTTGATGATAATAAAGGTGAGCTTTTCACGGTTGAATGTTTAGACAAATTATTATTATTATAACTATCGTTGTTATCAGCATCTTTCTCTGTATTAAATAAGCCCAATGCTACACCTATACCACCAATAACACTTGTTTGTTGAGATTTTTCATTATTAATATTTTCACCATTATTTGAATTGGAAGACGGTGGTAAAACCATTGATATTGGATCTGTATTTTTATTTGATACACCGGTAAAAGAGGCCTTTAACTCATCAGTTGAGGTAAATTTTATACCGGGTTGCGATTGGATTGATGCAACTGGAGTTGAATGAAAGTTGGATTCCAAACTTGGGATTGCTGATGATTCTTTTTTAGTTGATTCATTGACTACTTCTAATGTAGAACTTTTTTTAGAACCACTTGAGTTATTAGTTGGTGATGTGGTTGAAGTTGTTACATTTACTTGAGAAACAGAAGTTGTATCATTATTACTTGGTGATAAAGATCCTACTAAATGAGATATTGTTGAACCTAATGAAGTTTCAGTGGAGGTTTTATTTTTTGTATCATTTATTGTGTTTTGGTGATCTTCAATTGGTGATTGTGATGTAGAAACATCAATTTCATGGGCATTGCCCTTCTCGGCAGAATCCATATTATTACTCATTGACAAATCCTTTAAATAGAAACCAAATCAACAATGAATATTCAATTGTAATTCTAGATTATTGATTGATTATAGTAAAAAGTTAATATGGGAGTTGAGTTCATCCAATAAACAAAAAATTATTAAAGTTCATACTTGTTAACTGTATGTTATATATAATAAGAGGTAAATTAACAATACATTTTCCACAATATTTTTTTTTCTCATTTTCTTTTACTTTAGTTTCTTCCGAAAATGAATTGTAAATTTATTAACGCTTTTACGTAATCAGCATTTGAAATTTCATGTACAAAGTTAGACTATCATATTTTAATTGATGATCTATAAGAATATTTTGACATTATTGTTATTATTACATAATATATGATATTTATAAAACGAAAATACTGAAATAAACTATAAAGCTGCAATATCTTCCATCTCAACATCATCTAAATCATCTTCATCTTCATCATTATTACCATTATTATTTGATTTATCATCATCATCGAAAATATTGTCATCATCAATTGCACCACTTTTAACTTTCTTTTCGAAATCAATTGTCTTTTTATATTCATCTTTCAAAGTCCATTTAAGTGCATATGGACCTTTACGTTCCATTACTGCAATACTTTCCAGACATTCTTTTAAATAAGCTTCAGGTTGATTTGTCTTTTCACGTAAACCTTTCATTGTCCAATATTCATATTGATTAAATAATTTAAATAATAAAGTCATTAAAACATCTCTTTCCATTCTTGCAGCACGACCATCTTGTTTTGCGGCTTCCTTTTTCATTGCTAATTCCTTTGATAATGTCATTGTTGCACCAGTTTGAATATTTGGAGTTGCTCTACCATGCATAACACCAACTCTTTCAGATTTAATATAATTAATTGTTTTACGTTTAACCATTTGGTTTAAACGTCTTTTTTGTTCTAACATTCTTAATTTATTATTTGATACTAAT
The DNA here is from genome assembly GCA_030570435.1 of Pichia ethanolica. Taxonomy (NCBI): domain Eukaryota; kingdom Fungi; phylum Ascomycota; class Pichiomycetes; order Pichiales; family Pichiaceae; genus Pichia; species Pichia ethanolica. The sequence goes on from JAJLVP010000337.1 coordinate 17,768, forward strand.
TTTGTTGGTATAATTTGACATTCATGAACAATTTTACCAACTAACTCTGTCTTTTTTGGTATAGTTTTTGCATAAGGTATAAATTTTCTAAATTTTTCAAATTTTTCAAATTTAGCACTTTTACGACCATATCGTTTTTTTAAAGATTCATCTTCTTGACCTTCAAGATAAGTTGTACCTAAACCACTTTCATTTCTTTTTGATCTATAAGCTGGATCATTTGCTCTCATTTCTCTATATTGAGCTTCTTTTTTATAATTTCTAACTTTTCTAGTCCATGTAGCTTCATGATTTAAAGCTTCTTTATTAAGAGTTTTCATTCTTGGTTGATTTGGTAAATTAACAACTTGTGTTCTATACATTAACCTTTGACGAAATTGAGCAAATTGTGATTCACTAAATGCATATTCGTTTTCCATTACTTGTTTAATTAATCTAAGTTCATATTCTTTATCTAAATTTTTATGTTCGGGTATCTCATTATTTAATTCTAATAAGATCTTCCCAGGCTTGGAATTTTTAGTTTGATTATTATTATTATTTGGATCATCAGGTGAATTTTTTGGTATTTTAATATTACCTAATAATTGACCATTTAAAAATTCATCAGATTTCCAAAGATCAGCTAATTGAGGTGTTAATTTAACTAACCAAATTTGATTTGATGCATTATTTAAATTTAAGTCTAATGATTCATTTTGATCTAATTCTGTTTCATTAATAGTTTCAATACCTTGAGGAATTGGTAAATCATCTTGATCATAAGCTACACCTTCAGATAATTCAACATTATTTGAATTATTGTCTGTTATACTACTATTTTTATCATTATCGTTATTTGTATCTGTGTTTGTATTAGCATTTGTGTTTGAACTTGATGATGATGTGGGATTGTTATCTATATTATTAGTATTATTATTATTTGAAATGGAGGATGAACTGTTTAAAGGTTGTGATACAGACATTCTAATATCAATATATATAAATATATAGAGAGATGGATAGATAGATAGATATATTAATATATAATTTGAAAGATATTAAATATAGAAGATGATAAATTTCAAAAATTCAATATTCATGTTAATCACATCAAATATCAAATATAAAATCTAAATTAAAAACTGAAAATAAAACGCCTTCCTAAAATTCTGTACATGGTAAAACAAGAAAAAGTTATATTAATGGTATCAAGATCGACGCGTCGCTGAGAAGGATAAAAAAATCAAAAAATCAAAAAATCAAAAAATCAAAAAATCAAATTCTATATTTAAAAATTGTTTTAATAAAATAAATATTTTGCAATTCGGGTTTAAATCAGCAAAAAATGATTAAAATTATTAGTTATAAATAAAATTAAAATATTAAATAAATTTTACGATACTTTTAGTTCCGATACAGTATAATAAATAAATAAATAAATAAGTAAACAAAGAAAAGAGAAGAGAAGAAAAGTGAGGCAGAGTTGGGCAGAAAACTTCGGTAAAAAATATCCCAATATATTATTAAAAATAACTTTTTTTCTAGTTTTTATTCGCTGACTGTTCTAGAATCGAGCCAGAAAAAGAGCAAATAAAGCAACGCGAGCTAAAAATGACCGTAAACGGCTGTTATTATTTATTTGTTGCGAGACCGTAATAAATAAATCAATAAATAAAAAAAAATAAATAAATAAATAAATAAAAAAAAAAATAAAAAAAAATAAAAAAAAATAAAAAAAAATAAAAAAAAATAAAGCTGCTCCACGTGAAACACAATTTAGGCCGTCTGAATGGCTTTATAAAAATTTAATTAGCATTATAATTAACACTATAATTAACACTATAATTTGAGGCTACTATTAATATATTGATGGGCTGAGTATTGTTTGCGCTCAATTTTTGTGAAAGGAGGCAAATTAAATCTATTAATGATGCTGAATTTATATAAAGGCAGGCACTTCCGCAAAGTGAAGAAGGATCTGTCGATTTTAAGGCAATTTATTTCATTTGTTTATAATATATATTTACTATCTTTTATTTTCTTTTCTTTTCTTTGTTTTTTCTTGTTTTCTCTTCTCTTCTTTTCTCTTCTCTTCTTTCTTCAGACAACAACAACTCACTAATTTACTAAATTTAAAAGTACATATTTATAATTAATTCAGTATCAAAACATTAAACAATAAAATGTCTTCTCAAATCTCCAATACACTTGTTTCAAATCAAGAAATTAATAATACCAAAATTAATAATGATAAAGTCGATAATAATATAGATAATAATTCAACTACTCATTTACCTCCAAGGAAAAGAGCTAGAACTGAAGCTGAAAAAGAACAGCGTAGAGTTGAAAGAATTATTAGAAATAGAAAAGCAGCTCATGCCTCTCGTGAAAAGAAGAGAAAGCATGTTGAACAATTAGAATCTTATGTTAAAATTTTAGAATTAAATTTACAAAATTCAATTAATTTAAATAAAACTTTAATTTCAAATTTAAAATTAAATGCAATTGAAATTGATAATAATTTAATTTTAAAATTAAATTCAATTGAAAAGATTAAAAGACCAAATGGTTTATTATTATCTGATGAAGATGATTCATCAAATAATAATAATAATACTAATAAACAAGATAATAATAAAATGAAAATTGAAGATAAAGATAATGAAAATGAAAACGAAATTAATGAAATTAATGATAAACTAAATAATGAAATAAATAAATCATTTATTAAAAATTCAGATGAAATTCCAATTTTATCTTCTTCATCACCTTCATCTTCAATTTCACCAAGTGAATTTTCAAATCCTACAACTCCTATTTCAAATGATCAAAATTTATTAGATCATGAAAAATATGATGTTGAAATGCTTTTAACAAATCCAAATGCATTTATGGATTTAAATTCTTATTTAGAACCTGAATTTTCATCATCAACTTCAAATGATTTAAATGATGATTTAATTGGTCAAAATTCTTTAGTTTTCAAATCTTCAAATAATTTACAAAATAATAATGATAATTTAATGGGTTATCTCGGTTCGTATAATAGTGTGCATTCAGCAGTAATGCATATCTAGTTTTCAAATTAATGTTAAATACTTTTTAATAAAAAATATAGTGGTTGTTGTCTCATTAAAAGAAATTAAAGGAGAAAAATAAAATAAAACGATTTTAGGATTTTTAGAGAAGACATTTTATTGTTTTGATACTGTTTAATTAAAAATAATCAACAAAAACATTTAATTTGAATAATGGTCAGCAGCACCATTATCGACCGAGGTTATTGACGCCCCATTTGATCTTGATGAATTTATTATGACTTGAAAATTAATTACTTTTTTTTCTTATTATATTCATTTATCAAATTCATTTATTGATAATAAATAATATTTTACGGGTTTCTATCAAATCCTATTTTGTGATTTGATCTGGTTTGTTAAGCTATTTTTTTTCATTTTTCATTTTTTCCTTGAAAAATTAGCATTGGGTTTTTTTCAATTATTTTGATTTGTTTTTAATTGTTTTTGTTTTTCTGTTTTCCATATTATTTTATTATTATATCGATTGTTATCATTGTTCATTTTCTTTCTTATCATTTTATCAAAAAAAAAAATTGATAAAGTTGATCATCCTCTCTTTTCTATTAATTGTTTGATTTTTTTGTTATTTTTCTTTCTTTCTTTTTATTTCTTTTAGACATTGGAGGATGCAATTTTCCTGTTTTGTCCTTAGATTCACATTATCAAATTGGTTTGGATGGTATGTTTTTTGCTCTTTCGGTTTTCATTTGATTTTATTGGGGTTTTGTTCTTTGCCGCGCACAATGTGGCGCGTTCTCTTGCTTTGTTAGATTTGTTTAGAGAACTGCGACTGGTGTCAGCGGAGGAAACTGAAATTCACTGGTAAGAAAATAGTGAAATGGTATTCAAAGGGTAGTCTGCTTTCTAAATTATTTGTGATGATAGTATATTTGTATCTACTAATATATAGTATTATCTATTAGTATGTAATCATTTAACATATATATTTATTAGTTATTTATTTGTTCTATATTTTAAAACACATGTACATATAGTGTAAATATCTCATACCATTTAAAAACGAGCGCTAATTAAAAAAAAAATAAGGAATTTCATGATTGCAAACAGCAATTTTGCACATACAAATTTTTGATTTAGAATTTAAGCATATGTTTGAAAATGTAGTAGTTTCAACTTCTATCAACATCAAAGTCGAAATTAAATTCTTAATTATTAAGAACTTTCAAATCTAATTACAGATATGCATATTGTTAAATTCCCATGGGTGAAGCATGCGGAGGGTCCAAGATCATTTGAAATTTACTCGGTTTCTGTATCTCCAGATGGATCAAGATTAGCAACTGGTGGATTAGATGGTAAAGTTAAATTGTGGTCAATTGAAACACTTAATAAATATAAAGATTTTAATTCAAATATTGAATCATTGAATAATAATGAATGTAAACCATTATGTTCAATGTCAAGACATGCAGGTGCTATTACATGTGTTAGATTTTGTCCAAATAGTAGATTTTTAGCAAGTGGTAGTGATGATAAATTAATTTTAATTTGGGAGAAAGATGAAGAAAAAACTAGAATAATGAAAATGAATAGAAGTGGAATTGAAAATTCAACTGATTCGAATTTTTTATTTTCATCAAGTAATAATAACGGTAATAATAATAATAATAGTAGTGTTAATGATATTGATTTAGAGCATTGGACTGTTAGGAAAAGATTAGTTGCTCATGATAATGATATTCAAGATATGGCATGGGCTCCAGATGGTTCTATCTTAGTTACTGTTGGTTTAGATAGATCGATTGTTGTTTGGAATGGTTTAACATTTGAAAAAATTAAAAGATTTGATATACATCAAAGTCATGTTAAAGGTGTAGTTTTCGATCCAGCTGGTAAATATTTTGCAACATGTTCAGATGATAGAACAATGCGAATATTTAGATATAGGAAAGGAGTTAATGTTGATGGTACAGATATGCAATTCGTTGTTGAAAATATAATTCGTGATCCATTTGAAAAATCTCCTTTAACAACATATTTTCGTAGATGTTCTTGGAGTCCTGATGGTCTTTATATTGCAGCTCCAAATGGTACAAATGAAGGTGTTAATGCAAATGTTGTTATAAAACGTGGTAGTTGGGAAAGTGAATTAAGTTTAATAGGTCATAGATTGCCTTGTGAAGTCTGTTCTTTTAGTCCAAGATTATATGATGTTGAATTTGATAATAACAATAATAATAAGTCATCATCTTCAAGATCTGAAACTGTGATAATAACTGCTGGTCAGGATAAAACATTAGCATTATGGAGTTCAAGTTGTGCAACTCCTTTATGTGTTGTAACAGAAATATCTGCAAAATCGATTACTGATGTTGCCTGGAATCCAAATGGTTTAAATGTTTATATTTGTGGACTGGATGGTGTTGTTTTATCTTTATTTTTCGATGAAAGAGAGTTAGGTCATGTTGTTCCTTGGGAAGAAAATAATCGTGCCCTTATAAGATATGGTAAAGATAGAGATATGTTTTTCCCTGAAAGTGTTGAACAACTAAAACTTGAAGAGTTTGCTGAAAAACGTGGAATTTTTTCTAAAAATTTAAATCTAGCATTGAAACCAGATAGATTACAATCATTAATGGGGGGTAATGATCAAAGCATAAGTTCAAACAATTTGAATGATAAATTAAATTCAAATAAACCAGTTATGAATGTTTTAATTCCAAGATCTAAAAAGCATCCTAATAAGCGAATGCCGGTTCCAAAAATAAATATGCCAACAGAAAATAACAGCAATGCAACAAAGGTAAATATTTTATCATCTAAAACTCAAAAGGTTACAATTACGAAGTCGGGTAAAAAACGTGTTGCTCCTACATTGATTACAAATCCATCAACGGATTCTTCAAATAATAATGATTTATTTTCAAATTCTACAAAGTCATCATCTTTGGAACTAAAAAATTTGAACCTGAAAAAGAAATCACAGCTAAATTCAATTCTAGCATTACCTCACCCACCCCTACCAAAACATGGATTATCAACATTGACGAATTCATTGCGTTCAAATCTCATTAATGATGAAACGGATATGGAAAATTTGGATAAAATGATTGACTATATTGCAGAAACTGATAATAGTCACAAATTAAACACCCAGAGTAAAAAGGGTAAATCGGCAACAAATGGCAAGCAAAGATTTTCTATCTCTGGATCTTCATCGACAAATGGAAATAGTAGTCATAAAAGCAGTTTTTATTATCATAGTAATAGCAATCATAATAATAGAAGAAATGGTAATTTACAATTCGGAAATTCTGACAGTGCTTGGAATAAACGTAGGAAAACAATGTACCCGGATTGGATAAAAGATTCAGTTGTAAATCCAATGACCATATATTCTGACAAAAATCTAAGTTCACTAAATGTTTTGATTGAGAAAAAAATGTTAAATGATAATGTAGAACAAGTTATTGAAATACGGTATGAAAATGAAAATGTCTATAAATACTTAGATCATCATGATGATGCCGAATTGGATAATACTTGGAATGAATTAGATTTTGCATCGCATGTTATTGCTAAATCATCGAATTTTCAAGGTCATAAAGAATCAAAAGTTGATGATTGGAGTCTATTCATTAATGATAAAGTAAGCTGTATTGGAGAATCTGAATTTGATGGTATATCTTATTGGTGTATATGTACAGAAAATGGTAAAATATTAATTCTATCGAGTACAGGTAGACAACTATGTGGATCAATTGAATTAGGTTCTAACATTGTCAAATTAATTTGTAATAAACATCTAATTTTATGTGTTTGTGCTAATAGTTTAATCTATTCGTGGGAGTTCAAAAAAATGAATGACTCTGTAATTTTGGGAAAATCAATAATGGAAAGTGTAAGTTTAGCACCAATTGTCAATACACATTTTACATCATCTGACAACAATAAAAAGAAAATTGAAATAATGAGCAAATTGCATAATATTTACTTAAGACCAAATGGTTGCCCATTAATTGTTGTTAATAATGATAAATTTAATTATATTTATTCATTTGATCCATTTTTAGAATCATGGGTTGAAATTTTAGATAGCTGGTATATTAATATTTTACCTAAAAGTAAATTGGAGAAGGAAGTGAAATTTCTCACTGATAAGGATAGAATTTTGAAGTTTATCACGGATAGATTCATTAGAAGCAAAGATGTTAGACAAGAAAATAAAATTGATAATAAATCTGAAAACAAAATTGATGGGAAAAGTGATAGTGACACTCTTGTTGAATCAGGCACAGTTATAAATAAGGATTCAAAAGAGACAGAACAAAGATTACAATTTATTTATGAGAATTGGAAGTCTGCTAATCAATGCGTTATGGAATGTATTAATAGAAAATTAGAAAAGTGTTAAATAGTTTTATTTGTTTATAATATTATATATATCATAGATTTGTTTTATTGGTAATTTTAATAGTCATACCGGAACCAAACTAAAACTTCTTTCGTCTCTTGGCAGCAATTTCCCAATCCTTCTTTTCGTTATCGTCGTTCTTTTTGAACTCTTCTCTGTAGTGTAAGAATTTACAGGTATCACCAAACCCACAATATCCGTTCTTCAAAAAATCTTTGCAAACGTCTTGTTGATAGTCCATTACATAGTTTTGTTTAACGTGGGTACTTAAAGGTTTAACTAAATCATCTTTACGAGACTTATGTGATATCAGACCGGTATAAATTTTATCCCCATCAGAATCTCTCTTTTGAATTGCTTTTGAGTGGGATATAAGTTTTTCATTCTTTTTCAATTGTCGGAGTTGTTCTTCAATTGCCATATCAGGTTTAAACAATTGTGTTTTATCATCTTTAGTTATATGAGATTCACTTTTTTGATTGGATTTGTCATCATCATCTTCTTCTTTAGCATTCTCTGGTTCGGTTTTAGAAGGCTCGTTGGTTTGATCAACAGCTTTTTCATCGATACGGTTTCCATTGTTGCCTTCTTTGCCGGTATCATCATTATCAGCCCGTACTCTTTTCAGATTATTTTTCTTCAACACTCTTTTTTTAAACATTTAAATTGTATATCTGTTATTATTCTTTAGAATAAGATCAGATGTAGAAACTCCTAAGAAATTGTGGAAATATGTATCAAAAAGTCAATGTAAAACAAGAATCTATTGATAAATAATTAATCATCTTAATAATACAAAATAATAATTTATTTGTTTATTTATTTATTTTTTTTTTATTTTTTTTATTTCTTTAGATCTTATAGATCACGTGCTTCGCAACAGGGTTGGTAACCCTCTTTTAATTTTGTTATTACCACGCACAAATTATGTAAAAATCTCAATCAGTTTCATTCCACTTTACGCACCAGAGCCAGTTGCAATTTTCACCATATTAACATTTTTAGAAATTTTATTTGTACTTCATCTGTAATATTATCATTAGAATTTTGCTTCAAAAACTAACCGATTTTACACATATCAAAATGGCTGTAAGTAAAGAACAATAGTGAATTAAATAAAGTGCTACTTTGTGATTTTGTGACTAAATGATATATGTGATATGAAAGAAAATATCCACTGAATGACTTATTATGAAGAATAGGAAAAGATTCGATTCTTGTGATAAGGACTTATGTTCTCATATAAAGATTTAGATAATGTACCAAACAACATCGAAAACAAATGTTAATTTCAAAATTAGTGAATATAAACGAACTCATCATATATTGTTTATGAAAGAATAGTTACAATTAAGGTACTCCTTTTCATTATAAATTTAAAAACAAATACTAACAATATTTTAAAATTTTTATGAATCATATTCGTTATTTTTATTAATTATTTTTGAATAGAGAGAAATTACTGATATTAAACAATTTGTTGAATTAGCAAGAAGATCAGACGTCAAGACTGCTACTATCAAATCACACACCATCGTTAAGCCAAATGGTAAGAGAGTTAACCAAACCAAATTCAAGGTTAGAGGTTCAAAGAACTTATACACTTTAATTGTTAACGATGAAGGTAAAGCAAAGAAACTTGTTCAAGCATTACCACCAACCCTTAAGGTTACTCAAATCTAATTAACTTTATTTGTATAGTTATAATTAAAACATTTAATATAAAATTTTAAAAGTTAAAAGAAAAAAAATCATTGTAGAAGTAATTTATTTTTTTTTTTTTGATTCATTTATTTGAATATTTTTTCACTACATAATAATAATTTTTTGTTTAATTTATATTTAATGGATTATGTAAAGGTTTATATATAACTAGATTATAAACCAAATTCAGATCTAATAGCCTTTGCGAATCTTTCTAAACCAACACCTAAAGTTTCTAATGGAACTGCAGCATATGTACCTCTGAAAAAGAAGGTAGTTGCATCAGTTTTTTCCTTGTTTGGAGCTTCAAACCAAGAACCTGGGATCATTAAACAGCCATCTTCTAAACCTTTTTCATAAACGGCATTTTCAACTTTTAAAGGATCTTTTTCAAATTTAGTAGCAAATTCAGGATGTTTTGCAGCATCAATAACAATTGTAAAGAACATACCAGCAATTGGCGGAGTCCAAGATACAACTTCAGTTGGCATATTTTTTTCTAAACATTTCATTGTAAAATCTCTTTTAATTGAATATTCTTTTCTTAAAGCGATTAACCAATCAATATAACCAGATTGACCCCATCTACCTAATAAAGCTTGAACAATTGATTGTGAGAAACCTGATGGTGCTTGAATTGAAACTTCGTGTAAACGAACAAATCTTTCTAAAAGTTTTGATTGACCAATAATCCAACCAATTCTTGTACCTGGAGCTAAAACTTTTGAGAATGAATCTAAACGTAAAACTCTACCTTCAACATCCATTGAAATAAATGATTTAACTAAACCATTTAAGAATTCATCATGAGTTGGAGTTTCAATTTTTTCTTCTTTACCTTGTTCATATTTAGTCATTTGTAAGAAATAATAAGGTTCATCTTCAACAATTATAAAATCATATTTACAAGCAAGTTCATAAATTTCTTTTCTTCTAATTGCATCTAATGAAGAACCAGTAGGATTTTGACCAGTACAAATAGTATATAAAAGTTTTGGTAAAGGTTTTGATTTATCCCAATTTTCTAAAAGTTCTTCAAATGCTGAAGGGATAATACCATAAGCATCCATTTTAATTGGAACAAAATCAACGCTTAAACTTCTAGCTGTTTCAATTGCTGATGAAAAGGTATATTCTTCAACAAAAATTGATTCACCTGGATTACAAAAACTTCTAAGACAAGCTTCCCAAGATTGAGTATTACCAACTGTTAAACAAAGTTCCCAATCTTTATAAGGAATATGATGAATTGTTTCAGTATGTTCTCTTAAGAAAGAAACTAATTCAGGATTACCTTGAGTATAACCATATTGTAAAGATCTAGCTAATGGAATATCGAATTCTTCAACTTTATGTTTATGAACTTCAGATATTGTTGCTTTACCTGTAACGGAAGGTTGAGCACCAATACCATCTTCAAAAGGTGGTTCTGGAGAATAAGCAACAATTTTTTCCCAAGGGAAATAATCTGCAAGTGGTAAACCACCACCAAGGAAAACGATATTATCTTTACCGTAATATTTGAAAGCTGATTTTAATGGGGAAGGTTTTCTTCCTTTGGCTTCATTAGATAAAAGATGGGATAAATCTTTGACCATTTTGTTAAGAGTTGGTTCTATTAATTGTTTGAATAAGAAAGGGAAAAAAATAAGAGTAAAAGAATGTATGGAAAAAAAAAGATAATAATCAACCAAGATATATATGTAATTCCAACTTCAAAACGATAATAATTAAAAGTGGAAAAAACGACGACTTTTGCAAAATAAAGCTGAAAATACTAAGTTCTCCCTCTCTATCTCGATTCATTCAATTTCCTCGCTCCAATAAATAAATAAGTAAATAAACAAGTAATTAAGTGAATTATTCATCCAAAAGCGGGAACTTAGCACATTATCCGCTTCGGGGAGTCATTTCTCTCGCTCGGGTATAAACGTTAAATAAAGGTTAAGTTTTCGGATATCATCATCATTGATATGACAAATTTTTGAATTGTTAATTGTTAGTAATTGATTAATTAATTGAATTTATCACAAATGTCACAATCTTTGGTGACTCATATTTACTTACATTGTTTGTTGTAGAGAAGAGGTCAGATTATGTATTAAAAGTTCTATCAGTGGCCTTGATTTCAATTGAAAATACCAAACAGCCTATTAGTTTCAATCTCAAATAGAGAGGAAAAACTTATCATATTAATCTTTCTATGTTATAGTATACGTAATTATGAGATGTAGATTTCTCATCAGAAGAGTCCATGTTTTCATTAATATACTCTTTTATAAAATCAATTTGATAATAAACCATTTAAAATTAAAACTTTTTTACTCTTGTTTTGAATCATAACAATTTTTCAACATACTAAAAATATTTAAAGTATTGATCCGATCCTGCTCGGTTATATATAACACTGGGATGGTCTTACTAATTTGTTCATCAATTAAACAATTTGAAAAGTTCAATTTTTTTTAAATTGTTATAAAATCAAATGATTTTATTACTTAAATATATGTAAAAACAAGCAATAATTTAATTTTTTATTTCAAATTTTAAATAATCAATTCAATTTCAAGTTAACTCCATTTGTCCATTTATAAATTATTCAATCTTGATAATTATACAAATCTCATCATTAGACAAGCTCAAACAAAACACAATTTTTTGCTGAAATCATTCATGAAATCATCAAATAAATATTTATTCAATAATTTTATCTAATAAATTTATTCAATTATAATCAAATTCAAAGAAAAGACATAAATTGTCTTCTGGATTAAGTTAAAGAGTTAATGTATTAACTAATTTGAAACTATGTATTTTTAACAATCAATTTATCGAGCCTGGATTATGATGGTAAGGTCCCCTTGTATTGAATTTAATATTGTAAATTCCTTTTGTAAAACCTCCAAATCTTTATTCAGGTTAATCTTGAATTAAAACAAAATTAACACCACATCCTAGATAAAGATCAAATATCAATTATCATTATTATTGTTATTTACTTACCTAGTTAGTTAGTTATGATAATATGATAATAGATAAACATAGTCAATCAAATTAATTAATACATGTATGTAAAAAGAATCGAATTTAGAGTATAGTAGGTCTGAGGAGTATTACCTTAAAAACACTGAAACTTTGGTCACAATAAAAAAATATTTTATAGAACATTTTTTTTCAGTTGTAACGAATAAGGATCAGGATGGGTGCATTGAATTGATTGTAAAAGAATAAAAAAAAATTAAATGAATAAATAAATATTCTATTCTTAGTAATTCCTTAAAAATTGCTCTTAACATGATGAAGAGTCTACAAAAATATTAAATTTTTGAATATTGTTTTATGTACCTTGAAATGATCCCATTTGTTATTAATTACTCAGATTGAATCTAAATAAATATATGTTGAGCTTTTTAAGAAGTTTTAAATTTCTTAAAACCTTGAAATGAAAAGATTAAGCAAAATATGAATGAAACTAAAAAGAAACATTATTGCATGAACACAACTGGATTATACATAGATCTATTAAATTATGAATAAGTGAAACATTATTGTAGAAGCTGATAATACTTAATTGACCTATTTCTTCAAAGACAAGACAAAAACTTTAATATTCGTTCAAATAATGTCAAGCTTGATTAAAAACTTATATAAAAAATTAATATTTAAACGATGATATGTTTCTCTTTTTGGCGAGGAAGAGACCTGGAATTTTAATATATTGGGTTATCAGATTTTACTTTGCTATACAATCAATATTCAGCTATATCGAAACTATTTTATTCATGTTGATAATATCATCATCTAAAATGAAAATATCAAAACTACAATAAAAATAAATTACAAATGATTACCGTTATGAAATTGACTGTTTTCTAGCAACACTATTATTTAGATTAAAAGACAAGTGTATTTACAAATGCAACAATAGAGTCTTGTTGATATGTAATATTTATTTTGTTTAATTACATGTATATAATCAATTAGTCTCACATGAGAAGTTTTTATCATGCGTTATTATGTAATTCTTAGAGCCCAATTAGTTAATTAAAGTATTTAAGAACACAAATATTTTATAGTAAAACCAATTTTGACATTTTACTACAATTTTTCAGTTGATGCGATTTGGAACGTGAATTAATAATTTTTATCATTAACTATTTTGTAATAAGATTCTTATTTTGGTTAAAAAAAATTATATATGCTTGTATCATCTTAATAATTTGCAAATAATAACATAAGAATCAATTATAATGCCTCGTTTAAGAAAAGTTCAGTATGAAAAATATAAAGATTTAACATTTGATTTCGAAGAGAATCATCCAATTGATACTGTAAAACAAGAAGAAATAATTGATAATTTCAAAAAAAGGAATGATATTTTAAATTCAAAATATGCTAAATATATATTTAGATGTTATATTGTAATGTTATTTTTAATCAATTTAGCATTAATAACGATTCCATATTATAGAAAAGGTTATAACTCAATATTTAGTTCTTTAGCTTGTATAATGTTATTTTTCCCATTATTACTAGCATATTCAACAGTTTACACAATTGATAAATCAAAATTTCATGAAATTTTTTTTAATTTTAAAACTATTAAATTTTTATTAATTCTTTATTCTATTATAATATTAGTCAAATTTATTTGGTTTAGTATAAGTATTAAAAGTGATTTAATTTATGTTCTACCAATTTTATTTACAATTTGTATTATTGATATTAATGAAGATAATGGGAAATTTAATCAAGCAATTAATGAATTAGAGTCATTAAAATACAATTATAAAGAAGCATGAATTATAATGGATTAAACCAAGTTATTGCAAATCCATCATTATTCTCTGATTCTTTGGTTAATTTTTTATAATTCATTTCATTAATTGATTCAATCCAAGATTTACAATTTAATAAAGATTTAATTAAACCAGATAATATACTTCTTTGTTCAATTACATAAGTCACATTACTTTTAACACATGTTGAAATGATTGAATGTAATACATCTTTAGTTGATAAATAAGTTGATCTTGAAATAAAATTAAATATTAAAGGCATTTTTTGTTCAAATTTTAAAAATGAATTAAATAATATAAAATTTAAATCTTTAATAAAAAATCCAGATATCCAATATTTTTCAAAATCTGTTAAATTATTAATACAAATAGTAATATCAATTGAATTTACAGTTATTAAATGAATTTTATTTAATTTAATTTGTTCAGATGGTGATAATATTAAATCATTAAATAATGAAATATCAAATAAATCATCAGTTAGTTTAATTGTAAATGAAGTATTTGAATTTTTATTATCATTTATAATTTCATGTTTAAAATATAATTTGTGCCAGATATTTGAATTTTTTAACATAATTTTCAAAATATTGAATAAATTTGGTGTATTATCATAACAGATTAAAGTATTATTATAATAAAGTGATAGATTTATCTATTTATGTTAGAATAATGGTATAATCAATCAATAAAGATTAAATAAAGGTATTGTTTTGCATACTAATAAAGAATTATTAAATGGCGGTAAATAAGCTATTGCCATATTTTCATTAAAATCAGCATTACCTGGATTTGTTTGACAAGAGAAGGTAAAATTAGCATTTAGAGTAACTGATTGATTTCTTATGAAATAAAGTGGATCCATGTTTGACTTATTATACTACGGAGTTAAACAGAGATGATGATTAACATGAATAACTATAATAAATTTGAGGCTCATCAACTTTTACTTTTTTTTTGTTGTTGTTGTTGTTGTTGTTGTTGTTGTTGTTGTTGTTGTTGTTTTACTATAATTACCTTTGTAAATTAATTTACTATAATAAAAAAAAGCTATTAAATTTTCCTATTTTCATATTATATAGTTATATAAATTTTATATAACCCTTGATTGTAAATTATTTTAATATTAACCCAATCCCCCAGATAAAAATGTCATTGGTTAAACAGAGACAGCACCATAACCTTGTGGTTCACGACCTGGTAATGTAACACCACGATAAGAACTTGAAGAATCAAATGGATAACATGATATAATATACCAACAATGAATTAAAGCTGGTAAAAATCCTAATAAACATAAGGCAATATTAATCCAAAAGTCTGCTGAGCAAATACCACGTTTGATAGCAACTGGTACAAAAGGTAAAAATATACCAATAAAAGCTAATAACCAATCTCTAGCGTGCATTATATTATTCTAATAAAAGTAGTTTTTAAATTGATATATCGTTTCTTAATAACGGATAATTTGAATAAATTAATAAAGAAAAAAAAACACATATATAAAAAGAAAAATGAAATGAAAAGGGAAACTGATACACAACTTACTAATTTATATATCTGAAGAAGAAAGAAACCAGTCCTAAAAATTTTAAATTGTTGTTGCTCAGCCATCCCGGTTATTAAACTAATATAAAAATTATATATCTAATATTTATATAGTATATATAAAACACTCGCGTTGCCGGTATTTTCAATTTTCAGTATCTTTTTTTTTTTTTCCTCTCATTTTTTTAAATATCTTTTTTTTCTCTTTATTTTTTCTTTACTGAGCAATACCGCCGAGCCTCCTACACACATCAACGGCAATCTCCGCATCATAATGTCGGAGATCAATTAGGGCATTTTCGAACTTGTTCAAATAATGTATTGCTTTCTTTGCAATACTTTTGGTTTTGAATTTACTGGTTTCATCACTTAGATGGAATTCATTACAGATTTGTTTAATAACTTTATGAATTTGGTTACTTTGCATCTTTTGGTAATCACAGTTACAAATTAAACTTTGTTCTCGTAGTTCATTAACATCATTAGCCAATGGTGATGTATTTGCAGTATTTCTTACTGGTGGTTCCATTCCATAAAATGAATTGGTAAATGTATTTTCATTACTTGATGATTCATCATCATCATCATCACATTCATCACATTCATCATTAAAACTTGAATTAAGATTACATTTTAATCCTTTTATATTTTCTTGTTCACTTTCATTTTTAACATTTAAATCCCATTTAATTTCAGGTCCAAAATTTGATTTTTCAAAATTTAGTTCAAATTTTGGTTTTCTTTTCTTGATTTTATTGCCATGGCCAGATAAAACATTTAATGAATTAAATTTTAATTTATTCTTTGTTATAAATTTAAATTTTAAAAGTTCATCAGCACTTGGTCTTAAATATGGATCTTTGGTTAAACATGCAACTGAAAATTCTTTGATATAATAACTTGAAATTAATGGTAATCTTGGTGGTTCCATCTTTGGTATTTCAAATAAGACTTTTAATGGTTCTTTATCATTGTTTGGTACTTTGCCTGTACTTAATTCAATTAATGTAATTCCAAGTGACCAAATATCAACTTTTTCATCATATTCAACATCATCAAAGTCTTTTAAATCATTATCTTCATTATCTTCATTATTATCATCATTTTTAACATTTTTCAAACTAGAATTATCTCTTGCCTTAAATTCTTTAACAAATTGATGTTCAAAAATTTTCTTTCTCCAAAATTTATATAAAGTTCTTTTACCAAGGCCATTTTCTTCTAATCTTTTTTCAAGGTTTTTATCATCAGTTTTTAATAATTTAATTTCAGTTATAATTTCAGGTGCCATCCAATATGGTGTACCAACAAATGTTTTTTTACCAGTTAAACCATTCATTTGACCACTAACTCCAAAATCGGCTAATTTAATTATATTATTATTTGTAATTAAAATATTTGCAGCTTTAATATCTCTATGAATAATTTTTAAATTATGTAAATATTTTAAACCTAAAAGTACATTTTTCATAATATATGAAACAACATTTTCATTTAATCCATTTCTATTAAATTTTAATAAATCTGCACAACTACCTTCACTACAATATTCCATTACTATAAACATTGTAACATCAATTATAAAAGTTTCAAACCAATTTGTTATATTTGGATGTTTTAAAGATCTTAATAAATTAATCTCTTGTAATAAAACTGAAATTTCATCATCACTACATTCAATATTAATTGCTTTAATTGCAACATTTCTTTGATTCTTTAAATCATATGCTTTATAAACATCACCAAAATTACCACGTCCAATACAATCACTAAGTCTATAATTTCTAAATTCTTTATTATGATTTTTATTACTATTATTATTATTACTAGTATTATTAATATTACAATTATCATTTAGATAAAGTTTATTTTTATTAATATGATTATCAGTTACGTTATTTCGATTGAACTTGTTATTGTTATCATG